>JAPFBL010000744.1:0-60000 GCA_026182355.1 Hermatobates lingyangjiaoensis
GAAAATAAAATGATTCCTGATAAATAAAATTTTTTTATATATATATATATATATAAATATAATATATATATATATATATATTGACAAGAATTAACAGTAAATACTTGAAATAAAAAAAAAACATCGTCCAAACAACAATAATATTTCCAAAAATGGGACTTAGATCTTTCGTAGAAAAGCTACTCGGGGTTATAACATAAATAAATTTTACATCATCTGTCATTAATTTACTTGACTTATATTGAAATAATTTATTTTTCATTATTGTTTCTTTTTAATGTTATTATTTGTACAGTAATATATTGCTCACTGTTTTCTTTAATATTTATTTGAATAATTCGTCATAAACTGGTATTAACAGATATTTCAATTTTTACCTGTGTGCAAAAATTTAAACAAGAACATCAGAATTCAAGAACATTAAGCGTGTTTAAGTATCAGAGTTCTTATAAGTATATAGGTATAATATTTTTGCAAATTCTTCATAGTGTAAGATTATCTTCATTTTTGTTTTTATTCATTCTTCATAAAATGGAGTTACCCTTGTAAACGTCGAGTTATTTTTAAATTGTTGTTATTACAACGTTTCGTAAATAGACTTAAATGTTTCAGGTGAAGGAGGATGCTTGCAGAGTACTGGGTACTTTGTGTGTTGCAGAGGACTTCCCCTGCAAGAGCAAGATTATTGACAACTTTCTCAAGCAGGCCAAAGACGTAAGCATTATTGCATTTATTATATTACCATTGTTTACATATAATATACATATATATAGGTGTGTTCTCTAATCGGGGTTCGGTCAATTTTCCAGGATAGAAAATTAAAATTCTCGTTGCCAACGTTTCGGTTTTATTTAATACCTTTTTCATAGGCAGAAGTAAGAATTTTTTAACTAAGAAAATGAAATTTACATTGTTGTTCCTTTAAATAATGTAAATTTCATTTTCTTAGTTAAAAATTCTTACTTCTGCCTATGAAAAAGGTTTTAAATAAAACCGAAACGTTGGCAACGAGAGTTTAATTTTTTATCCTGGAAAATTGACCGAACCCCGATTAGAGAACACACCTATTATATCAAACGGTCGATATATTATTGAATCTGTTATATATATACATTTGACTAAATTAAACGAAACACAATCCAAACTGGACACAATACGAGTTCAAAATTCAAGAAGAGTAACTAACACAGCAAAGACTTACTCTGTTAAACACACTTACAGACTCATAATTTTTTCTAATAGTAAAGAAATCTCTCTTTCTCTTTTCTCCTGAAGACGGATTACCCGAAAATTTGAGTCTGTGTGTTACTCTTCTTGAATTTTGAACTCATTTATATATATATATATATATATATGATCAAACCATAATATGAGTGGTATTTCCTGATTAAGTTAGTGGTATTTCCTGGACATAATCTTAGATGTCCTGATACATAGATTACCTAAACAGTTACGCTTTAGTGTATACAGAAAACCTACGAATGTACTTGCATGTGTTCACTTTTATTCTTCCCATCCAATAAATGTTAAAATTCTGTTTTTAGAAATATGTTTTTGAGGGCGTTAAGAGTGTGTATTCCTGAATTCCTTAATGAAGAGATTAACAACATTAGGTCAATTGCCCTTTCATTAAAATACCCCTCCTCTTATATCGATTTAGGTTTGAAGGGTGCTAAAAAAACTTTCTCTAATACTTCAACAGAGCCCCTTTTATTATCAAATTCTATAGTTTTTCCATACCACGAATCATTGGACCCCCTTCCAAGATTAGCCAAACAACTTGATTTTAATATAGTGTTTTCTAATCGTAATAACGTGGGTAATATGTTAATAAAAAACTCTCCCAGCGAATTGGAGTCCGCTGGTATTTATAAAATTCTGTGCAAAAATTGCCATAAAATTTATATTGGTCAAACTGGTAAATCATTAAAGACACGTGTAAAACAACACCAATATAACGTAAGTAGACAGGAAAAAAGTAGTGCCTTATTCTTGCATATAAAAAATGAAAATCATCATATTGATTGGACAGGAGCTAAATTTATTACCTATGAAAAATCAATGTTGTTAAGAAATATTATTGAATCGTCTCAAATTAAATTTAATAGATCAAGTATTATAAACATTAGTAACGGTCTCTACGGTCTCTATTTGATACTTTCGTTACGAGGGCGATAGCCTCTTCGAAGTTTGTTGACAGCTGGCGGATAGTTTTTTACTATTTCATACTGTACTCCTTTGTTTCCCCAAACATCCGTTTCTGGACATTAGTCCTTTCCTGCGCTTTCACCCTTTTAAAATACCACTCTTCCTTCCCACTCTTCTCAACCCCTCACCAGATGTCCTCTGCATGTGGTGTTTCAGTTGGGTTTTTGACTCTGACGAAGACCGCTTGTTACGGTTGAAAGATCTTAGTCTTGTTTTCCCATTTATTATTGTGGTTTGGTCATTGATTATTATTTCACGTGTTTAGGTGAAATCTTTATATATATATAATTTGCACGTTGTAGACGCAACGGCAAATAACTGACCCGAAAACCGCCAGTGCTGCCCCCTATACCCTGTCTTTAAGTAATAGAATTTATAGAAAATATAAACAGAAATTCAGATAAGCAGTACTTTGTTGTTTAAATAAAAGAATCAAAAATAATCGGAGAGAAATTTAAAAGAAAAAAGAGAAAACAAATATATATATAAATAGAAGAATGAGATAAGTGTATCATAGAATGTATCCAAAATATATAAATTAAATAAAAAACCATCATTAGAAATAAAAAATAAAATTAATTTTTGAGATGCAAAATAAAGAAAGGAAATATATATACCAATTAAAAGAAACGGTCCAGCGGACTTTTTTAAATAAAATAAATTCAAAATGAAGGAAACACACAGAAAGACACAGACATAACTCACATCGATATTTCGACCATCATCGTCATCAGGAGGTGTGAAGAGCGAAGAGTCCCGCAGGAAGGCAAGTTGGTGACTCTTCACACCTCCTGATGACGACGATGGTCGAAATATCGATGTGAGTTATGTCTGTGTCTTCTGTGTGATTCCTTCGTTTTGATATATTCTATATATATATATATATATATTTGTAAAAGTTGGGAGCAGTCCTTCTTCAATACATGCTTTTAAAAACTGGATGTCTGTTTCCACTTGATTTAATTTTGTCTTATATTTTTCCAAATTACGAAATTTTTTCTTCAACTCAGAACTCAACTTAAAAATTAATTCACCATAATATATAATATATAATTATAATTATATAATATATAATTATAATATATATAATATATAATATATAATTATGGTGAATTAATTTTTAAGTTGAGTACTGAGTTGAAAAAAAAAAAAAATTTCGTAATTTGGAAAAATATAAGACAAAATTAAATCAAGTAGAAACAGACATCCAGTTTTTAAAAGCATATATATATATATATATATATATATATATATATATATATATATATATTCCTTTATTATAATTTTTGATTAATCATTTTGTTTTTATAGCTTGTAATCACTGTATGTCTAATGAGTGATTCGTTTCTATCTTCCTGTTAACGAGGCCATCCAAATATATATTTTTTTACATAATAATCTGCTTTTAAATCGGGGTTTCTTATATATATGTATATATATAATATATATATAATATTTTAATATACGACCGATTGATAAATATTTTAAAGAAATATCCGTTAGATTGTAATATAACTATATATTTATAATTTGTTGGATTTAATAATAATATTGAATTAATGGAAAATATTGTAATTGATAAAGCAAGGTATGGGAAAAATATTGAAAGGAAATACAACTCGTATGCTAAAAAAGAAATAATTAGACATTGTCAGTTCTAATAAAGTGTAATATCCAGCATATTGCATGAATCCTTAATTTCCTATTTTTGAGGAAAAACCCAAACAATAGTATAGAAATGTTTTTTACTACTTCTTTTTTTCCAACTTTTTTAACTAAAATAGAACAATTATGTTTTCTTTCTTATCAATATGTAGAAAAATTATAGCTTTTTTTTTTAAATAATAATTATAAATTTTTTAAGTATTCCTAAGTTCAATGAAATAAATTTTGATAAATGCCTTTAATCGCTTATTTAATATTGAATCTATTAAAAAAATTGCAATTTTTTTAGTTCTTTCATTTCAAAGGAAAAGTAATTGTTATTTTTTTCCCGGTTTCCTAAACATGATTTTGACTATAATGGATCTGATTCTAGATTTATAGCTATAGATATATAGACTATATCTATAGACTATATCTATTCTAGATATATAGACTATAGTTTATGTTTAATTAATGTTTATGTATATATATATATATCATGATTTGTGTTCTTGACTCAATATTTATATGATGTAATTTTTTGAGGGTTGAGGTCCAATGATTTAAAACTCGTCCTTTTCCCGACGTTTCGACAATATATTTGTCATCTTCAGGGCTGCAACATGATTGTTTTACAATTAGCACTACTATTTGGTAATTTATTACATTTTAATATGAACAGTAACAAAGAGGAATTTATTGATAAATCAGTTTATTTCGACTGTGGATTTTTTTTTATATATTGACATAAGGATATTGTTATAATTATTCTATTGCTTTTACAATTATTTCATAAGTATAGAGATCACTATTTGATTATCTTGGAATCTGTTTATGTTGCAGCATACCTATTTGCTACTGTTACTTGGTGGTTACTATTTGTTTGTTGGGATGGTTTCTTTACGGTTATGTTCTCTTTTGCTTGTACCCAGTATTTTTTTTTTATTTTTTACTGGTTCTGCCTAACCTTCATGTGTTAGTCCCTATGGTTTGTTTTCTTGTATTGTGTAGAAATGTTTGTGTAAATTACACTTTTACACTTTTTACACAATACAAGAAAACAAGATCTTAATCTTATTTATCCATTTCATATTGTGGTTTGATCATTGATTGTTATTTTGCTTGTTTATGTCATATCTTTATATATATATATATCGTACTAAAATTAATGCCTTTGTTTAGATGTACCTATTTTTATGAAGTTATAATCCCTCTTCTCCTCCTTCCCCCCCCTCCCATCATAACGAATAATATTATTTTTTTACCATGCATTTTATATTTTTCTTTAATAAGGAAGTTAAATTTACATTATTTAAACAATCTTACAATGTTACCTGGTCAATAGCTTCACCTAGACTAGACTAATAGGATAACGTTATAAGTAACCTCAATCACCGTGTTTTAATACAATACAGCCGTTCGTTATGTATATTAATATTACACTAAAAGCTATATACTTGTTCATTTGTAGTACCGTATTTTCCGCACTATAAGGCGCACCACATTATAAGGCGCACCTTCAATGAATGACGTATTTTAAAACTTTTTCCATATACAAGGCGCACCGCATTATAAGGCGCTACAGTTACAGATGGAGAGATTACGTCTTTTCATAAACCGAAAGCACCAAGAAGGACCGCCTCTAAATTCATTGATGTTAAGTTCGCGTGCTAGCGCCGTTGCCTTCATTCGAATAGTGATTGTACTGACACTTCTACTTGCAGCTCTGTTCAACAACCCACTGTTCAAGTTTGTCCTCTAACTGTGGCCATCTCGCTTTGTTCCCGCGGAAACTCTGTTTAGTCTTCTTTACTTGGCGCAGCTCATCCTCTTGCTTCCTCCACTTCCGCACCATTGATTAATTAATGTTAAACTCTCTCGCTGCTGCTCTATTCCCGTGTTCTACTGCATGACTGATCACCTTGAGTTTAAACTCTGCGTTGTAAGCGTGTCTCTTAATAGGAGCCATTTCAGGGTCTTTACTGAAATACACAAATGGAAATGAAACGCCGTTATATAAGTAATGTCCTGCCGAGAGACACTCTGGGCTCAGATTACGGAGAAGTCCTTATCAACATTGCCTCCCCAAGTAATACGAGAGCCTGTGAATAATGAATAAACACCACTTCTTGTTTGACCGCCGTGCGAACAAGACTTGTAATATTCCTTTTCTTTAAAAACCCTTTCATTCCTTGGAACCACGTGACTTATATATCCCAGCATGCACCGCGCACTACTTCTTCAACGGGGGGAAATGGAGTCGGCGGCTGCTTACCGTAGTTGCGAGACTGTTGCGGCTCAATATTGATCCATATATAAGGCGCACCGGATTATAAGGCGCATGGTCAGCTTTTGAAAAAATTGAAGGCTTTTAGGTGCGCCTTATAGTGCGGAAAATACGGTACTTGTTCATTTGTAGTAATTATTCTTTTTTCTTTTTTTTTTTTAGTTTAAAGATGTGGAGATGGTGTTGTCAGTGGGTGAGACTTTGGTTCTGGTGATTATGGGTAAGAACAGCGCTGATGCTGTGGAGCCTTGGACAAGAAGGAGAAAGGATGATGATGACCTGAAGATGAGTAATGATGTTGTGGAGGGTTTGATTCCTCGACTGCTGGCGATGATAGGAGAAACTCATCCTAATATCAGACAGGTGAGCGCATCATCATGAGTTAGCATCATTATACGCTAGCATCATCATTTGCTTGCACATCATGTGCTAGAATTACTATGTGATAGCATCATAATGTGCTAGCATCATCATGTGCTAGAATCACTATGTGATAGCAACATCATGGCTAGCATCATCATGTGCTAGAATAACTATGTGATAGCATCATCATGTGCTAGAATATCACTATGTGATAGCAACATCATGGCTAGCATCATCATGTGCTAGAATAACTATGTGATAGCATCATAATGTGCTAGAATCACTATGTTATAGCATCATCATGTGCTAGAATCACTATGTTATAGCATCATCGTGGCTAGCATCATCATGTGGTAGAATCACTATGTGATAGCATCATAATGTGCTAGAATCACTATGTGATAGCAACATCATGGCTAGCATCATCATGTGCTAGAATAACTATGTGATAGCATCATAATGTGCTAGAATCACTATGTTATAGCATCATCATGTGCTAGAATCACTATGTTATAGCATCATCATGGCTAGCATCATCATGTGGTAGAATCACTATGTGATAGCATCATAATGTGCAAGAATCACTATGTGATAGCAACATCATGGCTAGCATCATCATGTGCTAGATAAACTGTGTGATAACATCATAATGTGCTAGACTCACTATGTTATAGCATCATCATGTGCTAGAATCACTATGTGATTGCATCATCATGTGCTAGCATCATCATGTGCTAGAATAACTATGTGATAACATCATAATGTGCTAGAATCACTATGTTATAGCATATTCATGTGCTAGAATCACTATGTTATAGCATCATCATGTGCTAGCATATCATGTACTAGCAACATCATGTGCAAGCATCATCAAGTACCAGCAACATAAAGTACTAGCTTCACCATGTGCTAGCACATCATCATGTGCTAGCTTCATCATGTGCTAGTATATACACATATACACACATTCAACACCTTCAGTAGGCGTAAAACAATTATTCTAAGGTAAAATGGATAAACAAACAAAAGTCTTCCACACAAATAAAGTTTTTTATTCAAATTGTTTCGAACACTTTGTGTTGTTCATCATCAGGAAGACACCAATGATGTGGTGCTGACGGTTTGGTCCAGTGGTTGTTTTCACGTCACAGTGGGAGTTCTAAAGTTTGCCTAACTCAAGTATGTTTAGAGTAGGGATGAGAGGCCGTGTGACTGGTTGGGCTGGCTAGTATAGTCAACCAATCGCATGCGGTGATTAATGCTTCTTCTATATATATATATATATATATACGAGTTCGAGATTAACAAAGAACAACACACAAAGTAGGGAAACACACTTACAGACTCAAATTTTCGGGTAATCCGTCTTCAGGAGAAAAGAGAATGGGAGACCAAGCACGTTGTAGGCGCAACGGCAAGTAACCAACCAATATATATATATATATATATATATATATATATACAAATTAACAATTAATATATCAACCGTTGGATAGAAATAGGTGTATAATGTAATCGGGATTCGGTCAATTTTCCAGGATCAAAATCAATCTCTCAATGCCGACGTTTCGGTTTTATTTAAAACCTTTTTCATAGGCCTACAAACAAAGGATGACAAGAAATCATATATAAACTATTATATATAAACTAAGTTTATATATGATTTCTTGTCATCCTTTGTTTGTAGGCCTATGAAAAAGGTTTTAAATAAAACCGAAACGTCGGCATTGAGAGTTTGATTTTGAACCTGGAAAATTGACCAAATCCCGATTACATTATACACCTATATATATATATAACTGTGCAAGGCAATAACTGTTTCACTCATTCTTATGCCTTTATCAATTACTCCTCATCAATGAAAATATATAATATATATATATATATATATACAATAAAATAAAAAACGAAGGAAACACACAGAAAGACACAGACATAACTCACATCGATATTTCGATGTGAGTTATGTCTGTGTCTTTCTGTGTGTTTCCTTCGTTTTTTTATTTTATTGTAAAAAAGTCCGCTGGACCGTTTCTTTTAATTGTGTATATATATATATATATATATATATAATATATTAATTTACATAAAGGATAACAAGATTTCACTTAACCACGTGAAATAATAATCAATGATCAAACTACAAAATGAAATGGGAAAAAAAGACTAACATCTTTCAACCGTAACAAGCGGTTTTCGTCAGAGTCAAAAGCCAAACTAACTAAAAACCAAATAGTTGGATTTTTGACTCTGACGAAGACCTCTTGTTACTTTTGAAAGATCATAGTCTTTTTTTCCCATTTCATATTGTGGGTTGATAATTTATATATATATATTATATATATATATATATATATATATATATATATATATATATAAAGATTTCACATAAACACGTGAAACAACAATCAATGATCAAACCACAATAAGAAATGGGAAAACAAGACTAAGATCTTTCAACCGCAACAAGCGGTCCTCGTCAGTCCAGTTGGGTTTTTGACTCTGACGAGGACCGCTTGTTGCGGTTGAAAGATCTTAGTCTTGTTTTCCCATTTCTTATTGTGGTTTGATCATTGATATATATATATATATATAAAGTTACAGCTAGAGAACACAAGAAAAAGGACGAACACTCACGAATCTCGATAATTTTGGCGTCTTTTTTAGTCTTTTTTCTGATTCCTTACTGTGGTTTGTACGTTGATTTTTATTTCACGGGTTTCTTGTTAAACCTTTGGTACTTATAGTAGTATAAATATGAGTTTTATTAATATCACTTTTAGTTACCTGAGAAGCTGGAGTGAAGTGATAACATATTTTTGATGTTCCTAATTAATACAGCACTTTTCTAGACGGTGATATAATACCAAAGCAGTGTTCCCCCCCCCCCCCCCCCAAAAAAAATAATTCACTTGAAAGCAATTCCTCAATCTTGACATGAAAGGATATAACAAAGTTCTTAAAAGTCAATATATTAACTTCCTTTGATATTTATAAACTGTGTTTTATGCAGCAATCATAAATTATGCATTATATAATATAATATAATTTTTAGCTTTGAATAAGCGATATATCACTATGATTATATTATGAATTATAATTTTTATTATTAGTGAGGATATGTTACTTGGACAGGTACGAGTCAAATATGGATACTACGGTGCAGGAGTAAGAAGTGGACTTCACCTTTATTTATTAGTATTGTTAGTAATATTAAGAATGCCTATATATATATATTGAAATCTACGGCAGCTTCGGTATTAACGACTTTTAAACTAGCTGTTCCAGTCTCCTGACAGTCTTACGAATATGAGGTGGTAATTCCCAAACGTCAGGAGACTGGAACAGCTCAGTTTAAAAGTCGTTAATACCGAAGCTGCGGTACATTTCAACAAAGTATGCCTACAAGAAGATTTGCTGCCAAACTATACTAATATATATATAAAGATTTTACATAAACAAGTTAAATAACAATCAATGATCAAACCACAATAAGAAAATGGGAAAACAAGCCTAAGATCTTTCAACCGTTACAAGCGGTCTTCGTCAGAGTCAAAAACCCAACTGACTCTGACGAAGACTGCTTGTAACAGTTGAAAGATCTTAGTCTTGTTTTCCCATTTTTTTATTGTGATTTGATCATTGATTGTTATTTCACGTGTTTATGTGTGTTATCTTTATATATATATATATATACAAAACCAAAGTTTATCGGGACTCGGTCAGTTCTTATTGCTAAACTCTCATTGCCAACGTTTCGCAATGAGAACCAACCGAAACGTTGGCAATGAGAGTTAAATTTGAACCTGAAGAACTAACCGAGTCCCGATAAGCTTTAGTTTTGTTTCTATTCCACGGTCGATACTTTTATGAATATATATATATATATATATATATATATATATATATATATAGTTCACACAGGAAAGAGAAAAACAAATAAAGACACACACAAAAGACTCACAGCGATATTTCGACAGTCGTCGTCATCGGGCAGAAGTAGTCCCTTTTGAGTAGCTCAAGCTAACTGAGCAAACGGTTGAATTCATCAAACACGCACGCACCCTGCTGGCCGCACAATGTAAGCTACTAATATATATATGATATATATATACATATATAGTTCACACAGGAAAGAGAAAAACAAATAAAGACACACGCAAAAGACTCACAACGATATTTCGACAGTCGTCGTCATCGGGCAGAAGTAGTCCCTTTGAGTAGCTGAAGCTAACTGATATATTTATATATATATAGAGTTCTTCTTCAAATTTACATATGTTATATATATATATATATATCTATAACACATATATATATATATATATAATATATATATATATATAACATATGTAAATTTGAAGAAGAACTCTTAAGTGTTTGAAACAGGTTATTATTTGTTATGTTATTTGTGTTTGGATACGTAATTTTTGTAATTTTTACGTAAAGTTTTTACGTAATACGTAATTACGTAATACTTAACTTTTTTTGTGTTTGGATACGTAATTTTTACGTAACTTTTTTACGTATTACGTAATTAAAACGTAATACGTAACTTTTTTTTTGTGTTTAGATACGTAATTTTGGAATTCTTCCATTTTATATTGGCTGGATTAATACATCATTATCTAAGTTCTGATTCCTGGTATTAGAAGGATGTATTGCCGAAAGTGCCCTCCTTATATTCTGAACAAAAATAGGCTGACCAGAAGGTTGATTAAATTTTAAAATATTTTTTTTTCCTATTTTTATATCTGATTCCGTTGATATTAGTCTTCTGGTAGGCATATACTTTATGAAGGGATATATCACGTAGATCTCTTCTATATGTTGATTACCCTTCAACCTTACCTTGATGTTTTAACAGGAGCTATGTTAAGACCATATGAATTATGTTTTTTTTAACAAGTTCACTTCTACATTTATGAATTCTTGTATTGAAAGGTGAAATATAAAAAAATATAAAATATAATTCCTTTTATTTAGTAGCAAATATATTTGTGAATATAAATCATTAACTAAGAATATTTATAAAATAATTTGTATTTTATCTTGTATTTGATGATATTAAGTTTGAACATTAATTATTGAGGAAATGAAAATAGTTTATGGGTTGTTAGATACAGCGTTATAATGGGAAGACGATAAAGCGTTATTATCTTGTTAGGCAAGCTGGAAGTTGAACTGGCCTTTGGGAGAATATGGAAAAAGCATTGGAGAAAGAGGGGTTGGAGTAGCTCAGTGGCTTGCGTGCTCACCTGTGAACTAGGACTAGAGTAGCTCAGTGGCTTGTGTGCAAGCCTGTGAACTGGGGCTGGAGTAGCTCAGTGGCTTGTGTGCTCGCCTGTGAACTGGGACTAGAGTAGCTCAGTGGCTTGCGTGCTCGCCTGTGAACTGGGACTAGAGTAGCTCAGTGGCTTGCGTGCTCACCTGTGAACTGGGACTAGAGTAGCTCAGTGGCTTGCGTGCTCACCTGTGAACTGGGACTAGAGTAGCTCAGTGGCTTGCGTGTTCCCTTGTGGACTGGGACTAGAGTAGCTCAGTGGCTTGCGTGCTCACCTGTGAACTGGGACTAGAGTAGCTCAGTGGCTTGCGTGCTCGCCTGTGAACTGGGACTAGAGTAGCTCAGTGGCTTGCGTGTTAGCCTGTGAACTGGGACTAGAGTAGCTCAGTGGCTTGCGTGCTCACCTGTGAACTGGGACTAGAGTAGCTCAGTGGCTTGCATGTTCCCTTGTGGACTGGGACTAGAGTAGCTCAAGGGCTTGTGTGCAAGCCTGTGAACTGGGGCTGGAGTAACTCAGTGGATTGCGTGCTGGCCTGTTGACTAGGACTAGAGTAGCTCAAGGGCTTTCGCGCAAGCCTGTGAACTGGGACTAGAGTAGCTCAGTGGCTTGCGTGCTCGCCTGTGGACTGGGACTAGAGTAGCTCAAGGGCTTGTGTGCAAGCCTGTGAACTGGGACTAGAGTAGCTCAGTGGCTTGCGTGTCTCGCCTTGTGACTGGGACTAGAGTAGCTCAGTGGCTTGCGTGCTCCATTGTGGACTGGGACTAGAGTAGCTCAGTGGCTTGCGTGCTACCTTGTGGACTGGGACTAGAGTAGCTCAGTGGCTTGCGTGTCAGCCTGTGAACTGGGACTAGAGTAGCTCAGTGGCTTGCGTGCCGCCTGTGAACTGGGACTAGAGTAGCTCAGTGGCTTGCGTGCAAGCCTGAGGATTGGGACTAGAGTAGCTCAGTGGTTTGCGTGCTCGCCTGTGAATTGGGACTAGAGTAGCTCAGTGGCTTGCGTGCTCGCCTGTGAACTGGGACTAGAGTAGCTCAGTGGCTTGCGTGTTCGTTTGTGGACTGAGGCTAGAGTAGCTCAGTGGCTTGCGTGCTCACCTGTGAACTGGGGACTGGAGTAGCTCAGTGGCTTACGTGCTGACCTGTGGACTGGGACTAGAGTAGCTCAAGTGGCTTGCGTGCACAGCCTGTGAACTGGGACTAGAGTAGCTCATATTCGTGCTGGCCTGCTAGACGTCAAGTTTCAAGCCTGTGAACTGGGACTAGAGTAGCTCAGTGGCTTGCGTGCTCCTTGTGGACTGGGACTAGAGTAGCTCAAGGGCTTGTGTGCAAGCCTGTGAACTGGGGCTGGAGTAGCTCAGTGGATTGCGTGCTGGCCTGTTGACTAGGACTAGAGTAGCTCAAGGGCTTTCGTGCAAGCCTGTGAACTGGGACTAGAGTAGCTCAGGGGCTTGCGTGTTCCATTGTGGACTGGGACTAGAGTAGCTCAGTGGCTTGCGTGTTCGCCTGTGAACTGGGACTAGAGTAGCTCAGTGGCTTGCGTGCAAACCTGTGGACTGGGACTAGAGTAGCTCAGTGGCTTGCGTGCTCCCTTGAACTGAGACTAGAGTAGCTCAGTGGCTTGCGTGCTCGCCTGTGAACTGGGACTGGAGTAGCTCAGTGGCTTGCGTGCTTCGCCTGTGAACTGGGACTAGAGTAGCTCAGTGGCTTGCGTGTACTTTTATGGGCTGAGGCTAGAGTAGTTCAGTGGCTTGCGTGCTCCCCTGTGCTCTGGGACTAGAGTTGCTCAGTGCAATATAAAGCTTTTATTTTATAAATGATATAAAAAAGGTATATACAATTAAATACAATTCACAGAAAGAAGAACAAGGTTTACTAAGTCCATATCATTATTAAACGAATAGAGGCGTTGCTGCCTAACTGAATATTAACACGTTAAGAAACAATTGGATAAACCACTAATAAATTCTAAAGAAATAATATAACTTAGATAAATGACTTCATATCGAATATTAAATTTAATCGTAAGAAATTTAAATTTATTTCATTAAAAGCAGAAAAATTCACAGAATACATAAGTGACTTCACACATATAAAAACTTCTTTTTTTTTAATCACAAATTAATACTATTTATCTGAATACTTTATTTTATAATTTACGGTTTATGTTTTTTCTTTTAATTAAGGACATACGAAATTATTCTAAAATGATTTGATAACTGAAAAAAATTTGCCGAATGAGGACTTTAACAGTAACACGAAAGTTGAATGAGAACTTTTACAGTAACTCCAGAGTTGAATGAGGACTTACAGTAACTCGAGAGTTGAATGAGAACTTTTACAGTTACTCGAGAGTTGAATGAGGACTTTTACAGTAACTCCAGAGTTGAATGAGGACTTTTACAGTAACTCCAGAGTTGAATGAGGACTTACAGTAACTCGAGAGTTGAATGAGAACTTTTACAGATACTCGAGAGTTGAATGAGGACTTTTACAGTAACTCCAGAGTTGAATGAGGACTTACAGTAACTCGAGAGTTGAATGAGAACTTTTACAGATACTCGAGAGTTGAATGAGGACTTTTACAGTAACTCCAGAGTTGAATGAGGACTTACAGTAACTCGAGAGTTGAATGAGAACTTTACAGTAACTCGAGAGTTGAATGAGAACTTTTACAGTAACTCGAGGGTTGAATGAGGACTTTTACAGTAACTCCAGAGTTGACTGAGAACTTTTACAGTAACCCCAGGGGCTGAATTAAGACAATAATAAATTTCAGACCTAAACGATAAATGTAATAATTATTTTTTATAAATGTTTCTCAATCGATCCAAAACAGTGCCAACAGAATAATGAATAATTTAGTATATCAGTTAATCAATTTATTTATTCAGATATTGTAATTAAATAACATAAAATCGTATTCAAGAAACTTTTAACAGTAACCCGATTATGCTTTTATACAATGTCATTAGAATTGAATGAGTAACTTATACAGTAATTGGAGGAATCACATTTAGATTTTTATGTAATAATCTATTTGTAATTCAGAGGTTATGGAATCGTTGACCTTCTGGAGCTGATGGAACCTTTAAGTATGTGGGTTGAAGTTGCTTTTCGTACTCAGTCACTGGGGGTATCCCAGTGGCTTGTTAATGAATGATCGTTGAGTTGGTGCCACTGGGATGCGGTTCATGAGCTTGTTTGGACCTGAATTCCTCTATGAGCAGAGTGTTGGTCTCACATCAGCGCAGAGCGCTTTTGAAGGTTACAAAGGGTTATAGGACAACATCCGCCCTGGCGACTCAAGTCCTGGCTGGCCGGATGCCCATCGACATAAAGATTAGGCTGAAAGTCGAGCTGTTTCTCTACAGGCATGGTGGTCGCCCCAGATGGGTTGATTTATGTCCGGAAGAGATCAGGGACCGAGAGGAGCAGTTGACTCGATGGGCATCACGGCTCTGGCAAAAGAGATGGGATGGAGGGAACGTGGGTAGGTGGACTCACCGATTCCTCCCCAATATTGACATAAGGTTGAGGTTGGGAGACCTCCATGTAAATCACTGGCTAGCCCAGATTCTGACAGGGCATGGTGATTTTGAGGCATACCTCTACAGGTTCAAGAAAAGGAAGGAGGAGAGCTGTTCATGTGGGGCCTCCTCAGAAACTGTTACTCACATCCTGGAGGTATGCCCCAAATATGCGTGCACGTTTTGAATACGAAGTGAGGACGGGAGAGTCCGTAGCGGCAACATATAGAACTGCCCTGACAAGACATAGAGCCGACTTTTTCAAATTTATTGAGGTCACAAGAACTAGAAGGAGCCCAGGAGTGGAAGCTACTGGACCTCCGTAGACGATTTATTTACGTTTGTTTTACTAAGATAAAGTTTTTTCCTTTTAAACCAGTACTAAGTTTTACGTTTTCTTTTCATCTTTTTTAATTTTGTGATGTAGGGTCGTGGAATCTCGCCTCCGCGTGGTCCACCTCGGGCGTATCTCGGAGGCTGGTTGCCCTATCCTCGGATAGAGCTTGGTGCTCCCGAGATGCGGTGAAAGAGCTTTCACGCTAAAAGGCATCAATCTATGCTGCTATTATACGTGATATGGCTGAAAAGTTGGGTACACGTTCTAATATCAACACAGGTTCATGAGCTTCTAAATTAAAAGTGTATCGACCCAGTACGCTATACTCGTATTATATGAAAACAGATCATCGGTTGTATAAACTAACTGAATGATGAAAATAGAACCGAAGAAACTGTTGACACGGATGCCAAAGTTAAACAAATGATTGTCTTTATGAATACCTGCTACAACGACAAAGGAGTTTCGTAAAATCGCATATATAAACAGAAATCTAGAAAACCACAAACTGATTGAAAACCATCCAAATGCAGTATTAAAACTACACAAATTCACAAAATGGACTGTAATGTACTTTTATTATAAAATAATTTCGTAAAAATAAAAAAAAAAACTTCATAATTATTTTTGTGAACAATCTTATTTGTCTGACAGATGAGGATTGAAATGTAAACAAACTATCGAGGAAGGTAAAAAAGTGTATCTTGTCTGTTACGCTAACATTTTTGACGTTCATAACATCTTTCCAGGATAAACTTGAGTTAAGATGTACAATTTATTAAAATTGATAAAAGTGCTTTGGGTATGAATAACAGAGAGAGATGTAGATAAAGAGTTATATATGTAGATGATCTGAAACAGGTAAACAACGTGAAGGTTTATTCCAATGGAAATATACACTCAATTTCCAAGCTCAGTAAAGTTTTAAATAGTTTGACGAATAATATCGTTTGCAATCTAACCAACAATCAAAAGGGTGATCAAAAAGAAATATTAATTTGATTAACTTGACAGGTTTTAAGGAATGGAACATAATTTGGTAAACAAGTTTATATGTCTGATTCTATTAACGATTAAAGAAGAAACGAAACAAGTCTTCACACTATAGAGTTGTCGTAGTTTTTTAGGGCTGTGAAACAGATTAATCAAATTATAATGTATTATTGTAGGAAAATTAGTCTTGACGTGCAACCACTTCTATATAAAATGACAGTCCCGGAAGGAATTTTCTAATTTCGGGGTTACTTATATATATACTTTTTCGTTGGAAATACGATCCAAAACGGACAAAAATAGTTCAATATATATATTATATAATAAAATCAAAACGAAGGAAACACACAGAAGAACACAGACATAACTCACATCGATATTTCGACCATCGTCGTCATCAGGAGGAGTGAAAAGCGAAGAATCCCGCAGGAAGGCAGGGCGGTGACTCACCGTCACTGCCCGCAAGGTAGAGTCACCACCGCCCTGCCTTCCTGCGGGACTCTTCGCTCTTCACACCACCTGATGACGACGATGGTCGAAATATCGATGTGAGTTATGTCTGTGTGTTTCCTTCGTTTTGAATTTATTTTATTTTAAAAAGTCCGCTGGCCCGTTTCTTTTAATTGTGGTATATATAATATACTCTTCTAGTCTACTCCTGATGACGAACAACAGTTCGAAATATTGAATTCTGTAAGTGTTCTTTTTATTCTTTTTTCTGTGTCGTGCTTTGTGTAATTTAAAGTTATATATATATATATATAGGTCAGTAAAGTAGAGTTAATAAGACAAAAAAAAAAATTGCGAATCATTCTCTTTGAAAGAGTTGAAACATGTTGACTGTTAACTGTGTAGGAAGTTTGTTATATAGTTTAGATACAACGAAATACTTACTTAGAAAGATATAGAAACTTATAAAGAAGCAAGTTTTTGCCAAGAATGGTTGGATTGTTATTTCAGGTGTTTATGTGAAATCTTTATATATATATATATATACATATATATATATATATATCAATGATGAAACCACAATAAGAAGTGGGAAAACAAGACTAAGATCTTTCAACCGTAACAAGCGGCCTTCGTCAGAGTCAAAAACCCGAAGACCGCTTGTTACGGTTGAAAGATCTTAGTCTTGTTTTCCCATTTCTTATTGTGGTTTTATCATTGATTGATTTCACGAGTTTATGTGAAACTTTTATATATATATATATATATATATATATATATATATATATATATAGTTCACACAGGAAAGAGAAAAACAAATAAAGACACACACAAAAAACTCACAACGATATTTCGACAGTTGTCGTCATCGGGCAGAAGTAGTCCCTTTGAGTAGCTGAAGCTAACTAATATTTATATTAGAAATGTATAACTAATAATATATATATATATATATATATATATACTTTTCTTTCTTTATGGTACGTTATCTTCTAACTAACACTGACTGTTTTTGGATATATAACATGTTCTGTTGTTTTATGTTACAGTGTAGTTGCTTCTGGCTTTTGAGTATTACAAAACACTGTTCAATGTTGGAGCAAGTTCAGAAGAAATTAGACTCAATACAAGATGCCTTCATGGAACTCCTGTCTGATTCGAGTAGTAAGTTTGTTCCTTTATTATAAATACGTTTTATTGGCTCTAAGGTCAATCAAAGAGGTGTTATTCGAAGAGTATATCGTGTTTTAATGTAGAAGAGGGTGATTTAATCAAATCACTGCCTTAATGGTTTATATCTGTATCAGAACCTACTCTGCTATGCTGGAAAAAATCGATAAAAGTGTTCAAAATGTATTTACTAGTAAACAACACAGGGCAGGTATACGAGAGTATGATGAGAACTACAAGGGTATATGAGTGATATGGAAGTGGATATAGCAACAGGAATAAAAAGAGAGAGCATGAGAGAGATATGTATAGAAGTAAGTGTTGCGAGAGGCAGAATAGAAGATATTATATATATATATATACAGTGGATTCCGCTTAATTGGGACACTGCTTAATTGGGACAGCCGCTTATTTGGGACAAATCTCAAAGAACAGAAACCAAACTATGAACTACAATTGTAAATTTGTATGTTTAATTGGGACAACATTCCGCTTAATTGGGACAGTAAATTTAAGATTTTAGTACAGTAGAGTCCTGATTAAGCGAGTATGTTTTAACTGAGTTCCGGTTTAACCGAGGCGGTGCAGGGGCAAAACAAACACAACCCCATTCTAAATCCCAGGAAAGCCAGAAAGGCGGCTTCTTTCTGAACCCGATACCAGTGTTAAAAACCGCAGCTGCCTCATGTTCACATTTGCTATCTTTTCCATCCGAGCCAGTGCAGCGGCAAAACAAACACCCCCCCCCCCCCCCACCCCCCAATCCAATGCTTAATGGCATTGTTCATAAAACCAATCAAATGAATTTAAAAAAAAGAAAGTGAAATTCGTTTAATTGGGACAGCCGCTTAATTGGGACAAAACGCCTCGGTCCCGATGTGTCCCAATTAACCGGAATAGACTGTATATATATATAATTTATATATATATAATATATATATATGTATATTATTAATATATATATATAATATATATATATATATATATATATTATATATATATCAATGATCAAACAACAATAAGAAATGGGAAAACAAGACTAAGATCTTTCAACCGTAACAAGCGGTCTTCGTCAGAGTCAAAAACCCAACTGACGAAGACCGCTTGTTACGGTTGAAAGTTCTTAGTCTTGTTTTCCCATTTCTTATTGTTGTTTGATCATTGATATATATATATATATATATAATATATGATATTGTATTATGTTATTATTATTATGTATTATATTATTGTGTTTCGGTCATTTATTATCAATATATAATATATATCAATGATCAAACAACAATAAGAAATGGGAAAACAAGACTAAGATCTTTCAACCGTAACAAGCGGTCTTCGTCAGAGTCAAAAACCCAACTGACGAAGACCGCTTGTTACGGTTGAAAGATCTTAGTCTTGTTTTCCCATTTCTTATTGTGGTTTGATCATTGATTGTTATTATTTCACGTATTTATGTAAAATCTTTATATATATATATATATATATATATATATATATAAAATAAATTCAAAACGAAGGAAACACACAGAAAAATACAGACAATAACTCACATCGATATTGCGACCATCGTCGTCATCAGGAGGTGTGAAGAGCGAAGAGTCCCGCAGGAAGGCGGGGCACGGTCACTCCTGCGGGACTCTTCGCTCTTCACACCCCTCCTGATGACGACGATGGTAGAAATATCGATGTGAGTTATGTTTGTGTGTTTCCTTCGTTTTGACTTTATTTTATTTAAAAAAAGTCTGCTAGACCGGTCCTTTTAATTAATATATATTTATATATATATATAGTGAATATTAGCAGCAGATTCTCTTGTAAACATATTTTCTCTGGGACAACTCCTTCATGAAATCACTCCCTACCAAAGGAAACTAGTTAGGAAACTAGAAAACAGCAGCAAAAAGGTTGTGAATGCGGAAGCTGCCGTCTAGTTTAATCATAATATATATATATATATATATATATATATATATATAGCATTTCCGATAATAATAGCCCCTTCCTCACCACCACATACTTTCCCACAATTAATAAGTTACGCTTAGTCATCAAGGAACTCTTCCCTCTCCTGTCATCCTCTCCGACCACTTCCAATATTTTCACCAAATCACCCCGGATTTCCTTTAGACGACCCCCCACTCTGGGCAATATCTTCTCCCATAGAAGTTTTAAACGCTCCAGGCCTGCACCTGACACTTTTGGCACAAAGCAATGTGGCAGAAGGAAATGCCTCACCTGTCCCATCATCAATCCTGACAGCCATTTCATTTCGACAGTGAACAACCATTCATACCCTCTCTCCTTTGCTAGTTCTTGCACTTCCAGCAATTGTGTTTATCGTCTGGACTGCACACAATGTGACTCATTCTACGTGGGCCTGACTTCCACGTCACTTAGCCTCCGTATGAATGGTCACAGGTCATCCGTTGGTCAACGCAAGCAGCTGCCTGTTGCCACCCACGCCAATCTCCATAACCTTCCCTTCAACGATTGCTTCAGGGTTAAAATATTAAGAAAACTCTCAAATGATGACACCCAGACCACTCTAAGGGCTTCTGAGGAAGCCTTCATTTGGTTATTGGGTGCAAGAAATTCCCCTGGTCTAAATTTAATCAGATGATTTTTTTATTTTATTTTTATTTATTTATTCATTTATTTATTTATATTTTTTTTTCTCGTTTAATTTTAGTTAGTTTTATGTTTTTTTCCTTTCCTTTCTCTTTTTTACTTTTCTCCTCCCTTTTACTTAAATATCACTTTTATAATTTTTTAACTCACAGCCTACACTGGTTCACGTTGCTAAGGTGGCTGCACTGCGTGTCATTGTATCGCGCCAGTTTACATCGGCCAGTGGATGCATTTGCGTCTCCGTTCCTTCATTCTTTCTCCTTTTATTTTAATTTCTTTCTTTCTACTCTCCTGAAGACGGCAAGACGCCGAAATAATCGAGATTCGTGAGTGTTCGTCCTTTTTCTTGTGTTCTCTAGCTGTAACTTTAATTATATATATATATATATATATATATATATAAGTCAGTTGGGTTTTTAACTCTGACGAAGACCGCTTGTTAAGTTCAACCGCTTGGTTGAAAGATCTTAGTCTTGTTTTCCCATTTCATATTGTGGTTTGATTATTGATATAATAATAATGATGAGTTCAAAATTCAAGAAGATTAACACACAGAGTAAGGAAACACACTTACAGACTCAAATTTTAGGGTAATCCGTCTTCAGGAGGAAAAGAGAAAGGGAGACCAAGCACGTTGTAGAGGCAACGGCAAGTAACCCATAAGTTACTTGCCGTTGCGTCTACAACGTGCTTGGTCTCCCTTTCTCTTTTCTCCTTAAGACGGGTTACCCGAAAATTTGAGTCTGTAAGTGTGTTTCCTTACTCTGTGTGTTACTTTTCTTGAATTTTGAACTCGTATTGTGTCCAGTTTGGATCGTGTTTCGTTTAATTGATATATATATATATATATATATATATATATATATATATATATATATATATACATATAATCAAAATTCAAATTGAAATGGTAAACAAGACTAAGATATTTCAACCGTAACAAGCGGTGTTCGTCAGAGTGAACAACCCAACTCTGACGAATACCGCTTGTTACGTTTTAAAGATTCTTAGTTTTGTTTTCCCATTTCTTATTGTGGTTTGATATTTGATTATTATTTCACCTGTTTATGTGAAATCTTGTTTTATATATACTAACAAGTTCAAAATCGAACAGCAAACACACTTGCAAACTCAAATTTTTGGTAAATTGTCTTGAGGAGAAAAGAGAGAGGGAGACTAAGCACGCTGTAGATGTAACGTAATTCATACGAACGTAACTTCTCTCTTTAAGATAGGGAAGGTAGGAGAAAAAGAGGAAATGTGTTTAGAAGATATTAGGTTTGGTAGATTGTGAATCGCTACCTAGCCACATGAGTTCTTCTCCTGGTGACGATGAGTGACGAATATGAATTCTCCATAATTTGTGTATTTCTTGATGAGTTGTGCTAGTAAGCATGTTTGTATCTTTGTTGCGTGATGTTTAATGCGTTGGTCAGTGGTGAGGATTACGTTGTTTTTGTTGCAGACTTGGTTCAAGAGGCGGCCAGCCGAGGGCTTGCTATAGTCTATCAGAGCGGCGTGGGCACAGTGGACAGGTCTGCCCTGCTGAGCAAGCTCGTCGATCAGCTGGCGTCGGGGAAGCGGAGTGTGAACCTGGTGTCGCAGGACACTCGCCTCTTTGAGGAGGGCCAGCTGGGGAAAGCGCCGACTGGGTAAGCTAGAATAGAGCTTAGCTCATCAACGTGTTGTGTAGTGCTCGGGAAATGTCAGGTACCAGGAGACGCGGTATAACCCGCCTGGACCCAGGGTAGCACAGTGGCAACGTGCTCGCCTCTTTGAGGAAGGCCAGCTGGGCAAAGCGCCGACTGGGTAAGCTAGAATAGAGCTTAGCTCATCAACGTGTTGTGTAGTGCTCGGGAAATGTCAGGTACCAGGAGACGCGGTATAACCCGCCTGGACCCAGGGTTGCACAGTGGCAACGTGCTCGCCTCTTTGAGGAAGGCCAGCTGGGCAAAGCGCCGACTGGGTAAGCTAGTATAGCGCTTAGCTCATCAATGTGTTGTGTAGTGCTCGGGAAATATCAGGTACCAGGAGACACGGTATAACCCGCCTGGACCCAGGGTAGCCCAGTGGCAACATGCTCGCCTCTTTGAGGAGGGCTAGCTGGGCAAAGCGCCGACTGGGTAAGCTAGAATAGAGCTTAGCTCATCAACGTGTTGTGTAGTGCTCGGGAAATGTCAGGTACCAGGAGACGCGGTATAACCTGCCTGGACCCAGGGTAGCCCAGTGGCAACATGCTCGCCTCTTTGAGGAGGGCCAGCTGGGCAAAGCGCCGACTGGGTAAGCTAGTATAGCGCTTAGCTCATCAATGTGTTGTGTAGTGCTCGGGAAATATCAGGTACCAGGAGACACGGTATAACCCGTCTGGACCCAGGGTAGCCCAGTGGCAACATGCTCGCCTCTTTGAGGAGGGCTAGCTGGGCAAAGCGCCGACTGGGTAAGCTAGAATAGAGCTTAGCTCATCAACGTGTTGTGTAGTGCTCGGGAAATATCAGGTACCAGGAGACACGGTATAACCCGCCTGGACCCAGGGTAGCCCAGTGGCAACATGCTCGCCTCTTTGAGGAGGGCCAGCTGGGCAAAGCGCCGACTGGGTAAGCTAGAATAGAGCTTAGCTCATCAACGTGTTGTGTAGTGCTCGGGAAATGTCAGGTACCAGGAGACGCGGTATAACCTGCCTGGACCCAGGGTAGCCCAGTGGCAACATGCTCGCCTCTTTGAGGAGGGCCAGCTGGCAAAGCGCCGACTGGGTAAGCTAGTATAGAGCTTAGCTCATCAATGTGTTGTGTAGTGCTCGGGAAAGTCAGATACCAGGAGACGCGGTATAACCCGCCTGGACCCAGGGTAGCACAGTGGCAACGTGCTCGCCTCTTTGAGGAAGGCCAGCTGGGCAAAGCGCCGACTGGGTAAGCTAGTATAGCTCTTAGCTCATCAATGTGTTGTGTAGTGCTCGGGAAATATCAGGTACCAGGAGACACGGTATAACCCGCCTGGACCCAGGGTAGCCCAGTGGCAACATGCTCGCCTCTTTGAGGAGGGCCAGCTGGGCAAAGCGCCGACTGGGTAAGCTAGAATAGAGCTTAGCTCATCAACGTGTTGTGTAGTGCTCGGGAAATGTCAGGTACCAGGAGACGCGGTATAACCTGCCTGGACCCAGGGTAGCCCAGTGGCAACATGCTCGCCTCTTTGAGGAGGGCCAGCTGGCAAAGCGCCGACTGGGTAAGCTAGTATAGAGCTTAGCTCATCAATGTGTTGTGTAGTGCTCGGGAAAGTCAGATACCAGGAGACGCGGTATAACCCGCCTGGACCCAGGGTAGCCCAGTGGCAACATGCTCGCCTCTTTGAGGAGGGCCAGCTGGCAAAGCGCCGACTGGGTAAGCTAGTATAGAGCTTAGCTCATCAATGTGTTGTGTAGTGCTCGGGAAAGTCAGATACCAGGAGACGCGGTATAACCCGCCTGGACCCAGGGTAGCACAGTGGCAACGTGCTCGCCTCTTTGAGGAGGGCTAGCTGGGCAAAGCGCCGACTGGGTAAGCTAGAATAGAGCTTAGCTCATCAACGTGTTGTGTAGTGCTCGGGAAATATCAGGTACCAGGAGACGCGGTATAACCCGCGTGGACCCAGGGTAGCCCAGTGGCAACGTGCTCGTCTATTTGAGGAGGGCCAGCTAGTAAAGCACCGACTGGGTAACCTAGTATAGAGCTTAGCTCATCAACGTGTTGAGTAGTGCTCCGGAAATTCTCCACACGGTCCACACGGACCTTTTATTATACATAGTTCAGTGTACATAAAGAAACGTAGAAAATTAAAAACACACACTTACAGTCTCTAATTTTCGGTTGAACCGTCTTCAGGAGAGATAAGAAAGGTAAACCAAGCGCACTGGTACAGAGACGGTTGGAGACCAACAATGTTATTATTTGTCCATTTCGGATCGTATTTTCATCAAAAAAGTATATATATATAATCTTTTTGTTAATATAGTGTACATATATGTATTTGTAAATATTTTTTTCGATGAAAAAATGATCCTAAACAGACAAATAAAGTTCAGTACAGATACAAATCATATAATATATGTATATAATCGTATGTATACAGTATATATATGTAAGTAATAACGCCTTTTATATACTTCATTTAGTTCAGAAGAGATGGTATTGGTTGTATCAGTGGTGAGGCATAACATATAAATATTATATATTAGTAAATAAATATAATATATAAAAGCTTTGTTTATTAATAAAGATTAGTTTGTATTTGAGGTGATTCAGAATAACAAATATTTTTTCATAACTAGTATTGTAAGATATAAAAATCTACTAAAATTCCTATGATTTTTAATTAATAACACAACGCAATCAATAAACCTACAAATAACAAGAGAGCTTCGTAGTTTTATTAACTTAGGTAAATAGTAATTAACTCATAGTCAATGGTAAGTTTTATAATTGGCTAATGTTCCTTTAATGTTAATTATCCTAAGATTTATATATGTAAATTTTACGAATATATATATATATATATATATATATATATATATATATATATAAACTTTAACACATAGGAAAGAACACAGAAAATCACTAAAGAACTCACTTCGATATTTCGACATTCGTCGTCATCGGGATAAACTGCTACTCAATGAGTACTGAAGTTTGCTTATCAACGTGAGTATACTTAGCACTTCTTCCCGATAACGATGGATGTCGAAATATACTGAAGTCGGTTCAACCGAAAATTAGAGACTCGTAAGTGTGTATTTTTAATTTCTCTATGTTTCTTTATGTACATTGAACTGTATTTTTCCATATCGGATCGTATTTTGATCGAAAAAGTATATACAGTAGTACCTCGGGATACGAGTTTAATTCGTTCCGGAACCTTGCTCGTATGTCAATTTACTCGTATCTCAAAACAATTTTGCCTATTGAAATCAATTGAAACGCCATTAATCTTTTCCAGCCACAAAAATACTTACCCCTAATTGTTTTTTTACATGATTTTGAATAAGAAAAATATATTTATAAATGACAAATATTGTTTAAAAACATAATACAAGAAAATGTAGATGTGGTTAGAAAAACTGGTTAAAAAACTAGTTTTATTAAGTTTACGTACATATGTAATTAGTATTTTGGTTATTTAAATTTAACTTAGACATAACTTAAATGCTAAAGTATGCTTAATTTCAGTTACTGCTTTTCTCTTCACTGGTCTTTGCCTTTTTCGCAACATAAAAAAAAAACTGTCCAAGGAGGTTTGTTTCTTCCTTTCTTTCAGAATGCTACGGAAATGAGTTAGGCAAGTTTCATTAAATAGATCTGATGCACGACCAGTTGCAACTTTTTCGGGGTGTTTCTTTACCACGAACTTTGAAACTCTCTCCCACATTCCCAAGATCTTCCAATTTTCAAAGGTAAACTGAGAACTGAGTGGGCCGTAGGCGGCCTCGTAGAAAAAGAAATGTAAATATTTATAAATGACCTGATACTATAATTGGCTGTTCCTCGTATTTCAAAACAAAAGTTCGCTCATTTGACAGGTCGTATCTCAAATAACTCGTATGTTGGGGCACTCGTATCCCGAGGTACCACTGTATATAATATATATATATATATATATATAAAGATTTCACATAAACACGTGAAATAACAATCAATGATCAAACCACAATAAGAAATGTGGTCAGTTGGGTTGTTTTTGACTCTGACGAAGACCGCTTGTTACAGTTGAAAGATCTTAGTCTTGTTTTCCCATTTGTTATTGTGGTTTGATCATATATATATATATATATATATATATATATATATGGATTAATTTACCACAATGAAAACAATTTTTTAAAACAATGCTCTAAGGCCTTTCGTTAACACATCTTCGGAGAGCAAGTGAACTAAAAAAACAATAAATACTTGTTAACTTGGCTGATTGAAATTTCCAGAATTGATGGCAACCCTGAATGTGTTTAATAATGAAGTCTTCATCTGTTTAAATATCCCGTTAATCAAAACTTCATCTAATTTGTAGAGTCCTAGGCTATTGTTCATCAACCTCTCATAAAAGTTCTTTATGAGGGCACTTTCTACGATATTTCTTCTTCTTTCTGAAGACACGTATATTAATTCATTTGCTTCATTCCAATTAATCACATAAGAGACAGTAATCATGTGATCACTTTTCAATATATTCGACCGTAATGGCGGTCGAAATATTGAAAAGTGAGTCTTTTGTTATGTTTCAGTCTATGTGAAACTGTTTATTTTACGTGTTGTCTGTCCTGCCGGACTGTTTTTCGTTTGTCGTGGTATATATATATATATATTTAAATAAAATAAATTCAAAACGAAGGAAAGACACAGACATAACTCACATCGATATTTCGACCATCCTCGTCATCAGGAGGTGTGAAGAGCGAAGAGTCCCGCAGGAAGACAGGGCAGCTCTTCGCTCTTCACACCTCCTGATGACGACGATGGTCGAAATATCGATGTGAGTTATGTCTGTGTCTTTCTGTGTGTTTCCTTCGTTTTGAATTTATTTTATTTAAAAATAGTCCGCTGGACCGTTTCTTTTAATTGTATATATATATATATATTTATATAAGTTCTAATAAGAACACTTGAACAAATTCAATATACAAGTTCGAAGTAAGAACTTAGCAGTACTATTTATGATATTATACAACTTTATATGTTATTATATATATATATATATATATATATATATATATATATATATATATGTATATATATAAGTTCTAATAAGAACACTTGAACAAATTCAATATACAAGTTCGAAGTAAGAACTTAGTAGTACTATTTATGATATTATACAACTTTATATGTTAATATGTATACACAACAAACGTCATTGTTTTTTATAAAAACATTTGTTGGTGAAGGTTTTTATGTTTCACATCTTCAACCTTGTATTGTTCTTGCATTCACCTGAAGATGGTGTCAAATATTTTTTTCTGTTTTTTTTTTGAAAAACTAAACAAAAAGTTTAGCATAAAAAGTATTTTATTTAAAAAAAAAATACCTTTTTTCTATACTAAATAAAAATTATTTTATTGAATCGAAAATGTGCTATTTGTTTTTATAATAGTACGTCTGTCCTGATATACGAGTATTGATTTTGCTCATACAAACAAAAATAGGCGGAAAATAAATATCTTTGAATACTTTTTAATATGGGATTATAAACACTGAGTAAATAGTTTGATAAATTTACTTATACTGTTACTATATGTATGCGTATGTTTCAAATAGAAAAAAAAGAGTAGTAATTCATTAAATCATTTGTGTGCAATCCGTAATCGTGTGGTATTTACTCATTCTGAGATAAAATGGGTAAACAAACAAAAGTCTCCACGCAAATGAAGTTTGAGAACACTTTGTGTTCATCATCAGGAAGACACCAAGGATGTAGTCAGTTGTTTTCACTGGACCAAACCTTCAGCACCACATTTAGACTCTAGATTAACATTCAAGCAACACCTCCATAAGAAATCCAAGCTTGGAATTTACTTGATGTGTAATCTATATTCTCTTTTCAAATCAAGGAATTCTCCTGATTCGGTCAAGGACCTTGTCTATAAGGGGGTTCTTCGTTCAGCGATGACTTATGGATGCTCTGTCTGGTTTAGAGCTGCACCAACGAACAAGGCGTGTTTCCAGATTGTTCAAAATAAGTGTGCCAGCCTTATAGCCAGGGCTCCTTGGTACGCACGTAATGTTGATATTCACCATGATTTGAAAATGGAATCCATAGATAGCTACATCACTCGACTTACTACCAATGAAGACAACAAACTACCTGCTCATCCAAACCTCCTTGTACAAACTCTAAATCCTGTCGCCAACCTTCCTCAACCTCACTGAACAATTACTTCATCCACTGACTATCTGACTACCTTTCCAGTTCATGACTAAAAGCATTGAAAACTATGACTAACAAGACCACATGACCGCGAATACGACATCTTTACTGTACAGACTAACTTAATATCTGACATGAATTACTGACATTCCATGTTATAGTAGCACAGTAAGCAAGCAGTAGAAGGCCTCTGGTCTGGAACTGCTAGTTACGACGTGCACTATAGTGCGCGGTTATATTCGTTGGTCGTTGGTCGTTGGTCACCACATCCTTGGTGTCTTCCTGATGATGAACACCGAAACGCGTTCTCGTTGTTGAATAAAACTTCATTTGTGGTGGAGATTTTTGTTTGTTTATTCATTTTAACTCATAATAATTCATTCTTTGTGCAATTTGTTATAAGGTGGTTACTCATGATTGGGAATTTCAAAAATTACGTCTGCACAGAAAAGTTGTTGTTTCCTTATTTTTTTTTTCCTGGAGTGGAAATATAGCTCATTTATTATTTGGCACCCATTTTAGTAATGGACTATCCATATTACCTTTTGATTCTGCATTGGGAGTCTGAAATTTTGTCTAACTCCCTAAATATACTTTATGTATTTTACATAAAGATCTTTAACGAGTACCTTAAAATAAGCAAGGTATTCAATGAAACATGTACGAAGGCCTGAACCTAAAATATACAAATATATATATATATTTAGGAAACAGTCCTTCCTTAATACATGTGAGATTGAATTTACGGCCTATTATTTTTTCAATTAATTTTTTGGATAACTTTTCAAAAGCCCTTAAGAGTCTTTTAAATTCAATGTTTTAAACAATGTTCAATAGGTTTTTATGATATTGTATATACGTTTTACACCCTGAAGATGGTCGAAGATGACCGAAACGTCGGAAGAAATATAATCATTGAAAGCAAAACGTATGGTGAGTTGATGTACCTAGTTCCTCGTGAATTTAAAAGACTCTTAAGGGCTTTGGAAAAGTTATATAAAAAATTAATTAAAAAAACAATAGGCCGTAAATTCAATCTGACATATATATATATATAATATACGCTACTGTTTTCTTGACCACAAATTACTAACACAAACTTTTTCTTCTTCTTGGAATTTGGTCAGGGTTAATATACGGAATCACCTTTTTGCCAACGTTTCGTCTTTATTTTATTTCCCTGAGGATGTCTTAAAATAAAGACGAAACGTTGGCAAAAAGGTGATTCCGTATATTAACCCTGACCAAATTCCAAGAAGAAGAAAAAGTGTGTGTATATATAATATATATATGTTTGTAAATTTGGGAAGCAATCATTCTTTTATACATGTTTTGTTGAACGACCTTTGTACTGTGGCATGAATAAATTTTATTGTCTATCTTTCAAGTTTTCTCACCTTTGTTTTAAATATTTCTGGTACTTAAATATACAAGTTCTCCAAATGCTTTATTCTTTATCACTGACATGTTTCGGTCTCCTTGACCATCTTCAGAGTTAATCATATTAATATAAAATAAAAAAAACAACTTATTACTACTAACTACAACTATATACACTATACATTTCTTACATTAACAGTATAATCTTCCATAACATCCAGAAATAGTTCTATCACCAAAATAAACATTTTGTTTGAAGCAGTTTTATAGCCACCTGTCATAATCAGGTGTACCACTTAACTTCATAAAATGTCTCAAGGTTCCTTCCATCTGTTGGGTCTTCTATCTTGGTTCGTGTTCCTGCGTTATTCAACGCAAAAACACGCAGTACCAGATTTATTCATGCCACAGTACAAAGGTCGTTCAACAAAACAAATATATATATATATATATATTGAGATATATTGAGGGTTTTTGGTCTAATATTCAAAAACCTTCGTTGCCAACGTTTCGATATATATTTATATCATCTTCAGGGCTAAAAACATTGTTACATTTAGCACACTTATTTCAACAAAACTGGTCTATTGTTTACTATTATGTACATGGTCAACAAAATTTTTTTAGCCCTGAAGATGATATAAATATATATTGAAACGTTGGCAACGAAGTTTTTTGAATATTAGACCAAAAACCCTCAATAAATCTCAAAAAATATATGAACAGTTGGTCAAGAAAAGACATCATGATGTGTATATATATATATACGAGTTCGAGATTAACAAAGAGCAACATACAAAGTAGGGAAACACACTTACAGACTCAAATTTTCGGGTAATCCGTCTTCAGGAGAAAAGAGAATGGGAGACCAAGCACGTTGCGTCTACAATGTGCTTGGTCTCCCATTCTCTTTTCTCCTGATGACGGATTACCCGAAAATTTGAGTCTGTATGTGTGTTTCCCTACTTTGTGTGTTGCTCTTTGTTAATCTCGAACTCGTATTGTGTCCAGTTTGGATCGTATTTCGTTTTATCAGTGAATATATATATATATATATATAATATATATATATATATATATATATATTTATGTAATACCATGATAAACGGAAGTGGTCCGGCAGGACAGATTACACTTAAAATAAACTGTGACACATAGAAAGATAACAAAGACTCACTTTTCAATATTTCGACCGCCATTATAGAATGAATTTCGACCGTAGAACAGAATGTAAGGACAACATTAACCTTGTAAAAACCCTAATGTAACCTTCCAATTTGTAATGTTTGTTGATTAGTAGCATTGTTATCTATTGTTAATTATAAAACTTCATATTGTATGTAGGATAAAACTTTTTATTTTTGTTTTGTTTGTTTTTTTTTACTTAGTAATTTTATATATTATTACACCCTTGAAGATGGTCAATGATGACTGAAACGTCGGTTTTATATTTTTAAATTTAAGGGATCTATCAATTAAAATGACTACCCTTTTGACATCATGAGTAGTTTATAGTAAGTCAATTATTATTATGAACAAACTGACAGATTCCATTAATGGATTTTGACAGTTACTTTTATCACAGCGTATTATCTTATAAATTATTAAAAAAAAAAAAAACTCAAAAATATTACTATTTTGTTGATTAAACAATTTTAAGGAAAAGAAAAAAACAATTTTTATTGCAATTTTATAATAGGATTTGTAAATACGAAAAGGAAGTGACAATTGGAAATTGTTAAAGGTATTAAGGCATAAAGACTTAAGACTTAGGCCATAACTCCTTAAGACTTGGAGTTAGGTAGAAAGAATTAAAAAAAAAATTTCTTTGTATCGTTGATTTGACAGGTTTAGAATAGATTTGGATTCAAAACAGTATTATGTCTGTTAATCATCGGGTAAAATAGTATCAAGAATTTTTATTAATTTTGTACTTAATAATATAATGTTTTTATTCATATAATATTCTTATTTATATTTACGTTTTGACTGTAAACTATAGACACAAAATAAAGAAAACGAACACACTTACTGTCTTTAATTTTCGGTTGAACTGTTTTCAGGAGAGTTGAGATAGAGACATAAAGCGCACTTGTGTTTATATAGATATATATAAAAATATTTCACATAAACACGTGAAATAAACAATAAGAAATGAGAAAACAAGACTAAGATCTTTCAACCGTAACAAGCGGTCTTCGTCAGAGTTGGGTTTTTGACTCTGATGAAGACCGCTTGTTACGTTTGAAAGATGTTAGTATTGTTTTCTCAATTCTTATTGTGGTTTGATCATAGATATATATGTCGAAAAAAAGATTTCATATAAACACGTGAAATAACAGTCAGTGATCAAACCACAAAAAGAAATGGGAAAACAAGACTAAGATCTTTCAACTGTAACAAGTGGTCTTCGTCAGAGTTGGTTAGAGGTGGTTAGAGGTTGAAAGCGGTGTGGTAGCCGGAAGGCTTGGGAACACCGGTGAATCAAAACAGGTTAGAGGTTGAAAGATCTTAGTCTTGTTTTCTCATTTCTTATTGTGGTTTGATCATAGATATATATGTCGAAAAAAAGATTTCACATAAACACGTGAAATAACAATCAATGATCAAACCACAAAAAGAAATGGGAAAACAAGACTAAGATCTTTCAACCGTAACAAGCGGTCTTCGTCAGAGTTGGGTTTTTGACTCTGACGAAGACCGCTTGTTACAGTTGAAAGATCTTAGTCTTGTTTTCTCATTTCTTGTTGTGGTTTGATCATAGATATATATGTCGAAAAAAAGATTTCACATAAACACGTGAAATAACAGTCAATGATCAAACCACAATAAGAAATGGGAAAACAAGACTAAGATCTTTCAACCGTAACAAACGATCTTCGTCAGAGTCAAAAACCGCGACAGGTTTTCAAAAAGGTTTTAATTCAAAAACCTGACAAAAACAGAGTCAGGTTTTTGACTCTGACGAAGACCGCTTGTTACGGTTGAAAGATCTTAGTCTTGTTTTCCCATTTGTTATTGTGATTTGATCGTTATATATATATATATATATATATATATATATATATATATATATATATATATATGTAGGGAATGACATGGATATATTGATGAATTGGTGGATGTTGATTTATGCTAATCGGAAGAAACTTGAAAGTTTGGTAACCCAATGGTCGAGTGTACTTTGTAGTTAAAGCCAGAGACCTTTCTCACTCCAGGAAGTGAAGTGGGCAAACGTTCTTTCAGAAATGTTATTAATTCTTAACTGGTTTTTTTTCTGTTTTCAGAGGAGGCTTGTCAACGTATAAAGAACTCTGCTCATTGGCTTCAGACCTCAATAAACCAGATCTCATCTATAAGTTTATGAGTTTGGCCAACCACAATGCTGTATGGAATTCAAAAAAGGTGAATTTCTTGAAACTATTCTATAAATATCATTCTTATAATATTATTACTTTTACTGTAAGTAAAGTGTAGCGATCGTGAAGAAATTCGATCTCGAGATTTTGACGGAATTATATGTTTTGAGGTCCTAAAAGTCGTTTTATGAAGTTTTTTTGATGATGTATGTATGTTTGTATGTGCGTTTGTGTGTGTTTTCATAGCCTATGAAAAAGGTTTTAAATAAAACCGAAACGTTGGGAACGAGAGTTTGACTTTTTATCCTGGAAAATTGACCGAACTCCGATTAGAGAACACACCTATTCTATCAAACGGTCGATATATTATTGAATCTGTTATATATATATATATATATATATTATACTCTATGAATGATTTTTTGGATTTATGATGTTTGCTGTCTAGTATTAAACTCTTACATAGTATGTAGGATATAACTTTTATTTTTGTGTAGTGAGTTGTTTTTATTTAGTAATTTTATATATTATTACACCCTGGGGATGGTCAATGATGACTGAAACGTTGGTTTTATATTTTTAAATTGTAAGTTATCTATCAATTAAATGCAATTTACAAGTAAATCTTTTGGAGATTTATTGCACTTAGTATCTAACGAATGGAACTGTCAGATCAGAAAACTCGAGAAGCTACGAGTATATCGAAAAATCATTCATAGAGAAATTGGCAAGAAATTTAACTGTGCATATATATATATATATATATATATATATATATCAATGATCAAACCATAATAAGAAATGGGAAAACAAGACTAAGATCTTTCAACCGTAACAAGCGGTCTTCGTCAGAGTCAAAAACCCAACTGAACACTAGATGCAGAAAACATCTGGTGAGGAGTTGAGAAGAGTGGGAGGGAAGAGTGGTATTTTAAAAGGGTGAAAGCACAGGAAAGGACTAATGTCCAGAATGGGATGTTTGGGGAAACAAAGGAGTACAGTAAGAAAAAGTAAAAAAACTATCCTCTAGCTGTCAACCCTCTTTGAAGAGGCTATTGCCCTCGTGACGAAAGTATCAAGTTTGAAGAGACCGTTACTAATGTTTATAATATTAGATCTATTAAATTTAATTAGAGGCGATTCAATAATATTTCTTAACAACATTGATTTTTCATAGGTAATAAATTTAGCTCCTGTCCAATTTATTTATATATATATATATGTATGTATATATAATATATATATATATATATATATATATATGTATGTATATATATATAATATATATATATATATAAAAAGGGTTACTTGCCGTTGAGTCTACAACGTGCTTGATCTCCCATTCTCTTTTCTCCTGAAGACGGATTACCCGAAAATTTGAGTCTGTAAGTGTGTTTCCCTACTTTGTGTGTTGCTTTTTGTTAATCTCGAACTCGTGTGTATATATATATATATATATATATATATATATATATAAGAAAATATTGTCTAAAAACACATTTTGACCAAAAAAAAAAAGTAACCCACACACTCAAAAACATCATAAAATGACTTGTGTAGAAACGTAAAAATCTTGAGATTGAATTTTTTCACGATTACTGTACTTTGCTTTTATATTAAAGTAAAAATGTATTTAATAGACATTGTAGGGTAAAAAACTAATGAAATAGTCTCCACATATAAAAATTTAATGGTATATAGAACGCGTTTCGAACACGTAGTGTTCTTCCTCAGGTATTAACTAAGGGTGAGTGTCTTATCATAAAATATTCTACGTTAGAATATTTAATAGACCTCAAAAACATGTTGATTCGTCAAAATTCTTTTCTTTTTTTTCTATTTTTGCTAAAATTGAACAACAATTTTCTTCTACTGAGGTAAATGGATATTAATATTACGAAGATTATTAATGGATTAATAACATTAATGGATATTAAAAATTAATATTACGAAGTCGCTGAACAATAAAAGTTTTTTTTTTATTTCTGAACATGTTTTTTATGCCTGAAGAAGAACACTACGTGTTTGAAACGTGTTGTTAATACTATTAAATTTCGATATGTGATGACTATTTCATCAACTTTTTACCCTATAAGAAGTTTTTTTATTCAAAACTATGCGTTTCGAACACTTTGTGTTCATCATCAGGTAAACTCTTCCAATGGACGAGTGGAGGACGTTAAGACTCTGAAGGTTGTTTGTCCTACACTCCTTCCATTGGAAGTTTACCTGATGATGAAGACGAAGTGTTTGAAACGCGTAGTTTGAAAAAAGAAAAACTTGCTTTGTTTGGAGACTTTGTATTATTCGTTTTACCCCCAAAAATGAGTAAATACCACAAAATTTCGAATTGCACAAACTTATGTGTTATGGAAGTAAGACAGGCGACTGTGTTGGCCCAGCATTCGTCGTGATGGGTCCCACGAAACATCGATTTTATCGGAAGGTAGGTTTAGATTGCGTGAATTTTGTTCTATCAATGAGGCAGAACAGGTGGCGGTATTAAAAGCAACTGAATGGGTAAATAGGTATTCTGGGATCAAAAATACATTTTTTATAAATACTGATAGCAATGAAACACTTCAACTTTTATTTAAGTAAAAAAAAAATTAATAATCTTGTTAAAAAAGTTGTTAACAATCATTATAGATTTAAAAAATTTGGGGAGAACAATAATATTTCGAAAGATCAAAGCACACATGTAAGAATCATAGGGAACGAGTTGGCAAATGCTAAAGCTAAGGAGGGTGCCCAGGACAACAGCTTGGACTTTATTTACGAAAAATATCCCACGTCCTATATCAAAGTAAGGCTTGCTAGACAAACAGTGGCACGATGGCAAACAAATTGGGAAGAATCATCTAAAGGCCTCCTAACAAAGGAATATTTTCCTAGTATCAAACAAAGATTATCTATGAAACATTTCCAAATAAACTATAACATGACAGGACATTGGCCATTTAAAGAATACCTGAGCAGGTTGAAAATAGCTCCTAGTCTATGATACGCATGTAACGCGGAGACACCCCAATCTCCTAGACACTTGGTGCATGAGTGCTGTTTGAGGGAACCACAAAGACTGGCTCTCATACGTAAGTTCTTGTTGTGAGGAGAGGAGTGGCCCGTTAGGCCTTCCTCATTAATTAAAAAAACGTTATTATAAAGAATTTGTAAAATTTTTGTACAGTATAGATATTTAAAAAAAAAAAGATATTATAATGTTGAATTACGAATGAATGTAAATCAAGTTAAAAAGAGTATTTTGTTGTGTTAATGAAAGAAGTATTGTGTACAATTTAACGATGATGCATGTAATACACAGTGGAACATGCTAGAATAAAATACGAAATTAAAAAAAAAAACTAATGTGTTAATTTTTTTTTCTTTTTTTTTTTAAAGGGGGCTGCTTTTGGAGTTTCTACTCTGGCAGAAATGGCAGGACCTGAAATAGAGAATCACCTTCCTAAAATTATTGCTAAATTGTACAGGTATGTTTTATCTCAATTTATATCTGACAAATAACATTATTCACTCTATCTTAGGCTTTCGACACGTCAATATTACTCACTCCCACAGGAAAAGGATTTTAATCATACAACACAACGTAATCGAACATTTAGTATTCTTCGTCAGGTTACATCTATCTCAGCAAGTGATGTAACCTGATGATGAACACTAAGTGTTCGAAACGTCACATATAAATATTACTCACTCTTAATGAAGACTTGAAGAACACTAAGTCTCCCACAGGAAAAGGATTTTAATCATACTAATCATACGTTTTGAACATTTAGAGGTTACATCTATCTCAGCAAGTGATGTAACCTGATGATGAACACTAAGTGTTCGAAACGTCACATATAAATATTACTCACTCTTAATGAAGACTTGAAGAACACTTAGAGGTTACATCTGCCTCAGAAAGTGATGTAACCTGATGATGAACACTAAGTGTTTGAAACGCGTTGTGTTATTAAATCATTTTTCTGTGGGAAGATATTGATGTGAGTTATGTCTGTGTGTTTCCTTCGTTTTGAATTTATTTTATTTAAAAAAGTCCGCTGGATCGTTTCTTTTAATTGTTATATATATATATATATATATATATATATATATATATATATATATATATATATATATATATATATATAGCAGCAGCCTCCAAAAACTGCTGGTGGAATGGTTCAATGTGGATGTCTTACTTGTCCTATCATCAACCCTGTTCCTTCCTTTACCTCTGTCCATAGTAAACGCACCTACCCTATCTCTCACAAGACCTCTTGTACCTCTGGTAACTGAGTTTACCGTTTGGATTGCACCCAGTGTGATTCTTTTTATGTGGGTTTGGCTTCCACCAAGCTAAGCCTGCGTATGAATAATCACAGGTCATCCGTTGGCAAACGCAGTGACCTTCCTGTTGCTACTCATGCCAGTTCTCACGGACTCAGTTTTAATGACTGTTTCCGTGTACAGGTCCTGAGGCAGATTGATCAGACTAATTCGAAAGTTACTCTGAGAGCTTCAGAAGAAGCACTTATTAGTCTTCTGGGCGGTAGATCGGCTCCTGGGCTTAACCTCAATCGTTGATTTTTTTTTTTTAAGTCGTTATCAGCTTTTAATTTTATTTTAGTTAAATGTTTTCATTTTTTAATTTTTATTTGGCTTTTATCTCTTTATCTTCCCTGTCTACCTTTCCTCCGAAAGTTGGCTACACTGTTTGAGTGCTTCAGTTCGAACGCCAAGTCAGTCGTTATCAGCCTTTGGAGCGATTCACTTCTTTTCCTGAAGACGGGGACATCGAAATATAGTAGTGAGTTCAGTGGTTTCCTTTCTATGTGTTCTTTTTAAATTCTAGTTTATATAGTTTATATACATATATATCTAAAAACTTTAACACATAGGAAAGAACACAGAAAGTCACTACAGAACTCACTTCGATATTTCGACATCCGTCATCATCGGGATAAACTGCTACTCAATGAGTACTAGACAGTCTAGTCAAAGGTTTTGTCCGGTTAACATTGTTGTTACTTTAAATAATGTAAATTTCATTTTCTTAGTTAAAAAATTCTTACTTCTGCCTATGAAAAAGGTTTTAAATAAAACCGAAACGTTGGCAACGAGAGTTTTGATTTTTTATCCTGGAAAATTGACCGAACCCTGATTAGAGAACACACCTATATATATATATATATATACTTTTTCGTTGGAAATACGATCCAAAACGGACAAATATAGTTCAATATAGACAAAGAAACATAGAGAAATCAAAAGAACACACTTGCAGTCTCTAATTTTCGGTTTGAACCGTCTTCAGGAGAGATAAGAGAGGGAAACCAAGGGTCTCCAACCGTCTCTGAACCAGTGCGCTTGGTTTCCCTCTCTTATCTCTCCTGAAGACGGTTCAAACCGAAAATTTGAGACTGTAAGTGTGTTCTTTTGATTTCTCTATGTTTCTTTGTCTATATTGAACGATATATATATATATATATATATATCGTTATCAGCCTTTGGAGCGATTCACTTCTTTTCCTGAAGACGAGGACATCGAAATATAGTAGTGAGTTCAGTGATTTCCTTTCTATGTGTTCTTTTTAAATTCTAGTTTATATATATATATGATTTTCTTTCTGTTTAAGGTACCAGTACGACCCTACTCCTGGTATTCAGCAGGCGATGGCTGGAATCTGGAAAGCATTCACTGCTAACATCCCCAACGTGGTGAGTGCACCATTATTATTTCAAACAACGACATGTTTCGGTCTCGTAGACAATCATCAGGCTAAGCTTACGACTAAAGTATAGGGTGTATTACAATGTAATGTCACATTGTGTGAGAGTCAATGCACAAAACTGAACTATTCCTAGTTGGGGTTGAGACATCTGATGGGTGGTTGATGAGAGGGGGTGGGGTGGTTTCAGGTATGCAGTGGTTCATGCTGCAGTGGCTTTCAGTATTGGCGTTGCGTATCCTGCACCTGCAAAGTATTGGGTATGAAATAACCTAAGAACTCTGCTAAAATTCGTACTTTGATCAAATACCTTAATGTATTCGAATCAACGAACGACTTAGGGCGAGGTTCTTAGGTTATTACCAATACCATACCTTAGGGCGACGCACTGCCGCATGAACCAATAGATACCTGAAACCCCAACTCCCTCTCATCATTTCCATCAGATGTCTCAACCCCAACTAGGAATAGTTCAGTACTTCCAAATACATATACTTCACTGATAAAACGAAATACGATCCAAAGTGGACACAATACGAGTTCGAGATTAACAACGAGCAATCCAGTCTAAGTAGGGAAAAAGGAGACTTACAGACTCAACATTGTAGGGCAATCCGTCTTCAGGTAACAAGAGTTTTGTGACCAAGCATTGTAGACGCACCCGAAAGTTAGGGTTTATTGTTCTCCTGAATTGGATTGCCCAAAATTTGAGTCTGTAAGTGTGTTTCCCTCCTTTGTGTGTTGTCTTTGTTTATCTGGAACTCGTATTGTGTCCAGTTTATCGTATTTTTAAAGTTATCAGTGAGATAACAAAAAATAATGATAACATCAAATTGATAATTTACAGCTAGCGTACACAGGAAAAAAGACTAACACTCACGAATCTCGATAATTTCGGTATGCCGTCCTCAGGAGAGTAGAAAGAAAGACCATGAAAATGGAGATCCAATGAATGGATACGTAAATTGTCCACAGTTTGATGTCAACTGGCGCGATCCATATATATCTATACATTTAGTAGCAGTTTGCTTCGAAATCGAGTAGTTCTGTCTTCTTTCTGATGACGACGAATGTCGAAATATCGAAGTGAGTTCTAGTGTTTTTCTGTGTTTTTTCGAATATATTAAAGTGTTTATTTCCAAACGGAAAAAAATTTTATTGGAACGTATAAACTAGCTAATAATAATAAAAAACAACACACAGAAAAGAACAATACGAATCTAAATTTGGATGAATCCGCTTCAAAACGAAAAGAAAAAGGGCACACAGAGAAGCGGAACACTACGAACTCAAATTTTCGGATGAAAATTTGAGTGTAAGTGTATTTTCTGGTCGACTTTGCACTTCGTTTTAGCTGACAGTCGTTCGGATCATACGAAAATTTGAGTTTGTAAGTGTAGGGTTCTTTCTGGGTAAGGAATATGATTATTCGATGTTGACATGGGAGTAGAGTTAGGTCAAGCGTAAGTCCACATCGGGAACTGGACCTTACGCTTGGACCTGTAACTCTACTCATTGGTCAACATCGCATCGAATCATATATATATATATATATATATATATTATTATACGTAAAATATATTGATGATTTAATTTATATAACGTAAATATATTGACTGATTTGAAAACAGTTATCTTGTGACCAACAGGTATATATGGCACCTTAAGAAATAATAATATAGTTTATTAAATATATCATAATGAACTTTCTGGAATTAATTTTGTATTGAGAATAAACTAAAATATTGTAAAATTAATATTTAACACTATTGCTTCATTACCATTGCTTTATCAGTTTACATGGAGTTATACGGGAGTATAGTATTGTAAGGATTGCTTTTTATATTACATTACTTTTGGGAAGTTATGGGACAAAAGATTAATGATTTGAGATTTGTCAAGTATATTATAAGATTTAACATAAACACAAAAAATAACAATCAATAATCAACCCACAATATGAAATCGAAAAAAAAAGACTAAAATCTTTCAACCGTAACAAGCAGTTTCCGTTAGAGTCAAAACCCAAGAGTTGGGTTTTGAGTCTATTTAATTATATATATATATATATATATAAATTCAAAACGAGGAAACACACAGAAAGACACAGACGTAACTCACATCGATATTTCGACCATCGTCGTCATCAGGAGGCGTGAAGAGTGAAGAGTCCCGCAGGAAGGCAGGGCGGTGACTCACCACCGGTCTCACCGCCCTGCCTTCCTGCGGGACTCTTCGCTCTTCATGCCTCCTGATGACGACGATGGTCGAAATATCGATGTGAGTTATCTCTGTGTCTTAGAGAGAGAGAGAGAGATAAATGAAATAAAAACTTATTATATATATATATATATATATCACTTAAAATTCGAAAGAAACGATCCAAACTGGACACAAATCAGCTCAAAAACAAAGAAAAGCAACACACAGAGAAAGAGACACACTTACGAACTCAAATTTTCGGATGATCTGTCTTCAGGAGAAAATAGAATGGGCGACCAAGCACGCCGGAAACACAACGGCAGGAAATCGTCCCGGCAACCTTTTATATATATATATATATATATATATATATATATATATATATATAATTTTTCGATGAAAATACGATCCGAAATGGACAAATACAGTTCAATGTACATAAAGAAACAGAAAGAAATTAAAAACACACACTTACTTGTAGACGGTCTCCAACCGTCTCTGTACCAGTGCGCTTGGTTTCCCTCTCTTATCTCTCCTGAAGACGGTTCAACCGAAAATTAGAGACTCTAAGTGTTTGTTTTTAATTTCTCTATGTTTCTTTATGTACATTGAACTGTATATATATATATATATATATACACGAGTTCAGTATAGTATTGTGTCCAGTTTGGATCTTGTTTCCTTTAATTAAGTGAAATGTATATATATATATATATATACCCCAACGTTCAACTGGGAATATAGTTTACTGTGAAACGTTTGTTGTCTGTTGTGGATCGTTTTCCTGTAGATAATATATATATATATATATATATATATATATATATGATATACTGACATCGGCCAAAGGACGCATTTACGTCTCCGTTCCTTCATTCTTTCTCGTTTTATTTTCTTTCTTTCTACCCTCTTGAAGACGGCAAGACGCCGAAATTATCGAGATTCGTGAGTGTTCGTCCTTTTTCTTGTGTTCTCTAGCTGTAACTTTAATTATATATATATATATATACTGTAACCTTGTACAGTTGTCAGGTACTCGTTAAAGATCCCTACTCGAAATGTACTTGATTTAGGCAAAAATTTAGGACTCCCAATGTAGAATCACCGATCAAACAAAAAGCCGGTAAACGGCTAACGTTATCACTTGTTAGGGGATCGGTTTAGGCAATAAAAAAAAATCTAGCATCCACGGGTATCGGGGATGTAATCACATTTATTGTTCTCTGTTGATGGTTCAAGTAGACTTCTTAGTGGGAGAATATTAGCCCTATTCTTCATTTGTGGTATCAGAATGGGCCAGATTATCGAGAGGCGAGGACGTATGCCACTGGGCTACTCTCTATTCTTTAATGACTACCTGACAATGTACAGGCTAAGGGACTGACGGCTTAAGGTCATCTCCGAGGAATGACGTACTCAGATTTATTCACCTCCCGAGGGAATAAATCGAGAGGCGAGGACGTATGCCACTGGGCTACTCTCTATTCTTTAATAACTACCTGACAATGTACAGGCTAAGGGACCGACGGCTTAAGGTCATCTCCGAGGAATGACGTAGTCAGATTTATTATCGAGAGGCGAGGACGTATGCCACTGGGCTACTCTCTATTCTTTAATGACTAACTGACAATGTACATGCTAAGGGACCGACATTTCCTTAGCAATGTACATGCTAAGGCTTAAGGTCATTTCCGAGGAACGACGTACTCAGATTTATTCACCTCCCGCGTGAATAAATCGAGAGGCGAGGACGTATGCCACTGGGCTACTCTCTATTCTTTAACGAGTACCTGACAACTGTACATTGTAAGAAATCGATGGCTTAACTTCCTCTCCGAGGAACGAGGTACTCAGATTTATTCACCTCCCGCGTGAATAAATCGTGAGGCGAGGACGTATGCCACTGGGCTACTCTCTATTCTTTAATAACTACCTGACAATGTACAGGCTAAGGGACCGACGGCTTAAGGTCATCTCCGAGGAATGACGTAGTCAGATTTATTATCGAGAGGCGAGGACGTATGCCACTGGGCTACTCTCTATTCTTTAATGACTACCTGACAATGTACATGCTAAGGGACCGACATTTCCTTAGCAATGTACATGCTAAGGCTTAAGGTCATTTCCGAGGAACGACGTACTCAGATTTATTCACCTCCCGCGTGAATAAATCGAGAGGCGAGGACGTATGCCACTGGGCTACTCTCTATTCTTTAACGAGTACCTGACAACTGTACATTGTAAGAAATCGATGGCTTAACTTCCTCTCCGAGGAACGAGGTACTCAGATTTATTCACCTCCCGCGTGAATAAATCGTGAGGCGAGGACGTATGCCACTGGGCTACTCTCTATTCTTTAACGAGTACCTGACAATGTACAGACTAAGGGACCGACGGCTCAGCCGTTTACCGGCTTTTTGTTTGATCGCTGATTACACATTGGGAGTCCTAATTTGAGATCTCTTCTGTCATGCCCAATACAACGTAACGTACACTGCGGGCTCCTTGGTACGCCCATTTGGTACGCCCAAAATGTAGAAATTCACTATGGTTTCCAAATGGAATCCATAGATAGCTACATCACCCGACTTACTACCAATGAAGACAACAAACTACCTACTCATCCAAACCTCCTTCTACAAACTAAATCCTGCCACCAGCCTTCCTCAATCTCACTAAACAATTACTTCATCCACTGACTATCTGACTATTTGTCAAACTGATGACTAAAAACATTGAAAACTATGACTAACATGACCACATGACGACATCATTACTATACAGACGGAATTAACACCTGACATGAATTACTGTCAGTCCAAGTTATAGTAGCACAGTAAGCAAGCAGTAGAAGGCCTCTGGTCTGGAACTGCTAGTTACGACGTGCACTATAGTGCGCGGATATATTCGTTGGTCATTGTTCAACCCTGCAACCAAACCATAAAAAAACATAAAAAAAACTCACAATGCTGACTCATCAATCTTGTCCTATAACAACTACATAACTAAGAACTTTTCTATAATGTTAATACGTTAAATAAATATTTTAAAGTACGAGTATTATTTTAACAATTTTCATTTTTATTTTGAAATATGTTTCATATGAATTAAAACCAACTAAACAAATGCTGGTATTTAGTAAAAGATTATGACATCATTAAAAGATATTATTACAGAGGAATCTAATATCTAACATTTTCCTACCTAGAGTAATTATAAATCTACTTAAATAAAAAAAATTAAAATTAGGCTAATTGCCATAATTAAATAACAATAATTAACCCGAGGGGAGGGGGAAAGGGTTGTTAAGTTATGTAATCGTACAGAGTGGTTTTTTTCACCATCTCATCTCAAAAGGTTTCCTTATTGTTCAGTGCCGTGTACAGGTTCTATATATATAACAGATTCAATAATATATCGACCGTTTGATTGAATAGGTGTGTTCTCTAATCGGGGTTCGGTCAATTTTCCAGGATATAAAAATTAAACTCTCGTTGCCAACGTTTATCCTGGAAAATTGACCGAACCCTGATTAGAGAACAACACCTATTCTATCAAACGGTCGATATATTATTGAATCTGTTATATATATATATATATATTTGTGTTTATATAAGAAGAAATATGGGTTTTTATGAGGATATAAGAGTGTATGGAGAAGATTCGTATGAAAAAGGTTTTAAATAAAACCGAAACGTTGACAACGAGAGTTTAATTTTTTATCCTGGAAAATTGACCGAACCCCGATTGGAGAATACAGCTATATATATACATACATATATATATTCTATGTTTTGTTATTGAGGGCTAGGTCAAATAAAATAAAATAAACTCCTTCCTAGGCCGACGTTTCGATGTATTTGTACAAACGAAATGAACTGAAGACTGTTCAAACGAAAATTAGAGACTGTAAGTGTGTCCTTTTCATTTCTGTATGTTTCTATTTCTACAATGAACTATATTTGTCCGTTACGCATCGTATTTCCTCGAATATATATATATATATATATATATAAAATTTTGACGATGAATCACAAACACAAAACTAAGGAACAAGCACACTTACTGTCCCTAATTTTCGGTTAAACCGTCATCAGGAGAGTTGAGAAAGGGACACCAAGCGCACTTCTGAAGCGACGGTTGGGTCTCCAACCATCCTTTCACAAGTGCTCTTGGTGTCCCTTTCTCAACTCTCCTGATGACGGTTCAACCGAAAGTTAGAGACAGTAAGTGTGTTTGTTCCTTAGTTCTGTGTTTTATTTTGGATCGTTATCCTGTTAGTAATATATATATATATATATATATATATATATATATATTCTATGTTTTGTTATTGAGGGCTAGGTCAAATAAAAGAAAATAAACTCTGCCTAGGCCGACGTTTTGGTGTATTTGTACATCATCTTCAGGGCTAAAATTAGAGTAAGAATATATATATATATATACACTTTTTTTCGTTGGAAATACGATCCAAAACGGACAAATATAGTTCAATATAAACAAAGAAACATAGAGAAATCAAAAGAACACACTTACAGTCTCGTTCGTTAATATGTTTATATTGAACTATATATATATATATATATAATATATATATATATATATATATAGAAAACTAAAGTTTATCGGGACTCGGTCAGTTCTTCAGGTTGAAATTAAACTCTCATTGCCAACGTTTCGGTCTTTATTTAAAACATTTTTCATAGACAGAAGTAAACATTTTGAAACAGAAAAACTAAGTATTACATTACAAATTACAAAGCTTTTTATATCTGTTCAGTGTCACGTGTTCATTCAGACTACAGTTGTTATTAAAATCCACATTCTATTTATTTTTCTAAAATTATCTGTAATGTAATATTTAGTTTTTCAGATTCAAAATTTATAATTTTGCCTACGAAAAAGGTTTTAACTAAAGATCGAAACGTTGGCAATGAGAGTTTAATTTGAACCTGAAGAACTGACCAAGTCCCAATAAACTTTAGTTTTGTTTCTATTCCACGGTCGATACTTTTATCAATATTTAAGAGTCAAAAACCCAAAACAGTTAAGTTGATTCAATGGGTAGACAGTAGTGATGAGGTAACTCTAGAATACCTACATGTAGAAGACCTATATGTTACATCTCGTAACCTACATGTTACGATAATGACGAAACTGTGTACCGTTGATTCAAAGAGCAGACAGTAGTGGGTCTACTGTAGAAGACATTCCCGTATACGATAATGACCAGTCGGTCTAACGTCTATTCAAAAGCAGACAGTTGTGGGTCAAATGTAGAAGACCTTCCCGTATACGATAATGACCAGTCGGTCTAACGTCTATTCAAAAGCAGACAGTTGTGGGTCAAATGTAGAAGACATTCCCGTATACGATAATGACCAGTCGGTCTAACGTCTATTCAAAAGCAGACAGTAGTGGGTCAAATGTAGAAGACCTACCCGTATACGATAATAACCAGATCGTCTATCGTTGATTCAATGAGTAGACAGTAGTGACAGAACTACAGAAACCTACATGTAGGCGATAATGACTAGACTGTCTAGCGTTTAATCAAAGAGTAGACAGAAGTGAATCGACAATAGAAGACATCGATTCAATTAGTGGACAGTCGTGACACAACTGTAGAAGACCTTCCCGTATACGATATTGACCAGACTGTCAAACGTTATTTCAATGAGTAGACAGTAGTGGGTCAACTGTAGAAGACCTACCCGTATACGATAATAACCAGATCGTCTATCGTTGATTCAATGAGTAGACAGTAGTGACAGAAGTATAGAAACCTACATGTAGGCGATAATGACTAGACTGTCTAGCGTTTAATCAAAGAGTAGACAGAAGTGAATCGACAATAGAAGACATCGATTCAATTAGTGGACAGTCGTGACACAACTGCAGAAGACATTCCCGTATACGATAATGACCAGTCTGTCTAACGTTGATTCAAGGAGTAGACAGTAGTGAAGAACTATAGAAACCTACATGTAGGGGATAATGACTAGAGTGTCTACCGTTTAATAAAAGAGTAGACAGAAGTGAGTCAACAATAGAAGACATCGATTCAATTAGTGGACAGTCGTGACACAACTGTAGAAGACATTCCCGTATACGATAATGACCAGTCTGACTAACGTTGATACAAGGAGTAGACAGTTTGTGACACAACTGTAGAAGACATTCCCGTATACGATAATGACCAGTCGGTCTAACGTCTATTCACAAGCAGACAGTAGTGGGTCAAATGTAGAAGACCTTCCCGTATACGATAATGACCAGTCTGTCTAACGTTGATTCAAGGAAGAGACAGTTGTGACACAACTGTAGAAGACATTCCCGTATACGATAATGACCAATCGGTCTAACGTCTATTCAAAAGCAGACAGTATTGGGTCAAATGTAGAAGACCTTCCCGTATACGATAATGACCAGTCTGTCTAACGTTGATTCAAGGAGTAGACAGTTGTGACACAACTGTAGAAGACATTCCCGTATACGATAATGACCAGTCGGTCTAACGTCTATTCAAAAGCAGACAGTAGTGGGTCAAATGTGGAAGACCTTCCCGTATACGATAATGACCAGTCTGTCTAACGTTGATTCAAGGAAGAGACAGTTGTGACACAACTGTAGAAGACATTCCCGTATACGATAATGACCAGTCGGTCTAACGTCTATTCAAAAGCAAACAGTAGTGGGTCAAATGTAGAAGACCTTCCCGTATACGATAATGACCAGTCTGTCAAACGTGATCCAAAAGGAGACATTTGTGACACAACTGTAGAAGACATTCCCGTATATGATAATGACCAGTCGTCTAACGTTTATTCAAAAGCAGACAGTATTGGGTCAAATGTAGAAAACCTTCCCGTATACGATAATGACCAGTCTGTCTAACGTTGATTCAAGGAGTAGACAGTTTGTGACACAACTGTAGAAGACCTTCCCGTATACGATAATGACCAGTCTGTCTAACGTTGATTCAAGGAGAAGACAGTTTGTGACACAACTGTAGAAGACCTTCCGATATACGATAATGACCAGTCTAACGTTGATTTAAGGAGTAGACAGTTATGACACAACTGTAGAAGATCTTCCCGTATACGATAATGACCAGTCGGTCTAACGTCTATTCAAAAGCAGACAGTATTGGGTCAAATGTTGAAGACCTTCCCGTATACGATAATGACCAATCTGTCAAACGTTGATTCAAAAGGAGACAGTTGTGACACAACTGTAGAAGGCATTCCGATATACGATAATGACCAGTCTAACGTTGATTTAAGGAGTAGACAGTTATGACACAACTGTAGAAGATCTTCCCGTATACGATAATGACCAGTCTGTCAACGTCTATTCAAAAGCAGACAGTAGTGGGTCAAATGTTGAAGACCTTCCCATATACGATAATGACCAGTCTGTCTAACGTTGATTGAAGGAGTAGACAGTTGTGACACTACTGTAGAAGAGATTCCCGTATACGATAATGACCAAGTCGGTCTAACGTCTATTCAATAGCAGATAGTATTGGGTCAAATGTAGAAGACCTTCCCGTATACGATTATGACCAGTCTGTCTAACGTTGATTCAAGGAGTAGACAGTATTGGGTCAAATGTTGAAGACCTTCCCATATACGATAATGACCAGTCTGTCTAACGTTGATTCAAGGAGTACACAGTTTGTGACACAACTGTAGAAGACATATCCGTATACGATAATGACCAGACAGTCTAACGTTGATTCAATGCACACAGGAGTGACACAACTATAGAAGACCTCCTCGTATACGATAATGACCAGTCTGTCTAACGTTGATTCAATGAGTAGAAAGTAGTGAAAGAACTCTAGAAGGCCTACCCGTTTACGATAATGACCAGACTGTCTAACGTTGATTCAAAATAGACAGTAGTAACACAACTGTTGAAGACCTACCCGTAAATGATAATGACCCTACTGTCTCACGTTTACTAAAAAGTAATAGTTCGTTTTATATTTATCATCCTAAATAATTTAGAAATAATTGCTTCCTGAAATCAATTCGTTTTTTTACGAAATATTGATATATTATCCTTTATTTATTGTATGGCTACTTTGACCGTTCTGTTTTAATTTGAATGATTCTAAGATATTTAATTGACTTGCACACGGCGGTTACTTGATCGTTAAACTAAACTTACAGGGAAGGAGAATAATTTGAATTTCCTCATTGAAAAATGACATAATTCTCGGTTCAGTTTTCATTCATTCATTTCTTAATAGTTATTATAAAATTACCGTTAATTTTTTTCTCTAGTTTGTATTTATTATTCTTATATTGTTATAGATAATAGTATTCAGTAATTATTTTTATGAATAAGTAGTTTTGTTTATTATTATTAATAAATTTAATTATCATATTTTCTTTAGTTTTATTTCGGATCGTTAGAATAGTATTATTCGAATAGTATTTAGCATTTGTTTATTGAAATACTCAGACGAGTGTCTAGTACAATCAGTGGAACATGTTATTAAGTGTTTTAATATTTCATTTTTTCCTAATTAAATAAACACGTCATTCTTATCTTCTTTTATATGTCGTTAATATAAAAATATTTACGATATTAATTAATTTTATTGATAATAATTAATAAAGATACACGATAATAATTACAAAATAAAAATAAAACAAGGACTAATCTTTTAAAGGAAATGCGAGGTAAGTGTTAGCCGTCTGAAATTCAGGAAGCAAATGGAAGAAATAATGATATTACAGGCTGTCGTGACGTCATATCGCCTATTAGTTCACATGATCTACAATTCTCTATGGTTTTATCATTAATTGGTCTAATCATTTAATATGACTCTCCTGCTTGCTATTGGAAACTATTCCTAAATCAAAAACATTATCTCTACCTCTACTAGTCTTTCCATAAACATTCGGGTTTTCTTTTTAATACATTTAAATATCTAACAATACTGTAACTTTTTTATTTTTAATAAATGAACAGGAAAATTAACATTTTTAGGGAAAATTAACGTAAATATTTCTTTTCAGAACCTTTCAAATGTAACATACATAAAACCCGTTTTCTTTTTGTTTTTCATTAAATAATATTATTAACAATAATAAGTTTGATTCTACTGAAAAACACTCATGTTGAATTAATTTAAATAAATTATTGTTTATCATATGTGATAAGGTATTTCAATAAATTAAAAAATATGTTGATATTAATTTATTGTAATTATAAAAATTATTTTGATTATTGAGTATTATTATGTGTGGTTTTATTATTATGTTAGTAGTCCCGACTGAGTTTTTTAGTACTATTTAAACTGGTGTTTTATCATTGTCCCATTTTTATAAAAACAACATGCATTCCTAGACATAAAAAGATTTCGCATAAACACGTGGAAATAACAATCAATGATCAAACCACAATAAGAAATGGGAAAACAAGACTAAGATCTTGTTTTCCCTGAGTTGAGTTGGACAACGTACTCAGATTTATTCACCTCCCAAATGAATAAATGGAGGATCAGAGTGGGTATTGAACTCCGAACCTACCAGTCTATAGGTGAGTAAGTTGCCACTGACTTAACCTTGGTGTCTCAACGAGTACCTGACATCGTACAGGCTCGGGACCGATGGCTTGACATCCTATCAGAGGAATAACGTACTCAGATTTATTCACCTCCAAATGAATAAATGGAGGATCAGAGTGGGTATTGAACTCTGAACCTACCAGTCTCTAGGTGAGTACGTTGCCACTGACTTAACCTTGGTGTCTCAACGAGTACCTGACATCGTACAGGCTTGGGACTGACGGTTTTAACATCCTCTCAGAGCGACAACATACTCAGATTTATTCACCTCCCAAATGAATAAATGGAGGATCAGAGTGGGTATTGAACTCTGAACCTACCAGTCTCTAAGTGAGTACGTTGCCACTGACTTAACCTTGGTGTCTCAACGAGTACCTGACACCGTACAGGCTTGGGACTGACGGTTTTAACATCCTCTCAGAGCGACAACATACTCAGATTTATTCACCTCCCAAATGAATAAATGGAGGATCAGAGTGGGTATTGAACTCTGAACCTACCAGTCTATAGGTGAGTACGTTGCCACTGACTTAACCTTGGTGTCTCAACGAGTACCTGACACCGTACAGGCTTGGGACTGACGGTTTTAACATCCTCTCAGAGCGACAACATACTCAAATTTATTCACCTCCCAAATGAATAAATGGAGGATCAGAGTGGGTATTGAACTCCGAACCTACCAGTCTATAGAGTGAGTACGTTCCCACTGACTTAACCTTGGTGTCTCAACGAGTACCTGACACCGTACAGGCTTGGGACTGACGGTTTTAACATCCTCTCAGAGCGACAACATACTCAAATTTATTCACCTCCCAAATGAATAAATGGAGGATCAGAGTGGGTATTGAACTCCGAACCTACCAGTCTATAGGTGAGTACGTTGCCACTGACTTAACCTTGGTGTCTCAACGAGTACCTGACATCGTACAGGCTCTGGACCGACGGGTTTGACATCCTCTCAGAGGGACAACGTGCTCAGATTTATTCACTTCCCAAATGAATAAATGGAGAACTAGAGTGGGTATTGAACCCCTGACCCACCGGTCCTGAGGCGAGTACGTTGCCATTCGGCTACTCTGGCTTATCCTAACTTACCCTAAAAATGAGTTAAATTAATTAGAATTAAAGAAAGTTTTAAGTATTTTACTCTTTATCTTTTCACAATTAAAAAAATCCTCGCCGACCTCCCCACATAACTTGAATGTCTTTCATTATTTTTGGTCCCTAACACATATTTATTTTAATTTTTATTTTCTTTTCTAGGTGGAGAAGTACTCTAAAGAGATTCTGAATGACTTGTTAGAGAATGTCGTCTCTGGCCAGTGGAGAGTTCGTCAGAGTTGTTGCAAAGCCCTCACAGACTTCATTAGGTCACCGTCAGGTCAAAAAGCCATTTTCCAGGTACACAATTATTTTACATTATTTTTAAACATTTTATTTTTATTCTTTTTACATTAATATAATTAAAATATAATGATCATGAAAAAAAATAATCGATCTCAAGATTTTCATTACGTTTTTTACGTAAGGTCAATATGTTTCTTACTTTACTCTAAGCAAAGTATAGTGAACGTGAAAAAATTCGAACTTAAAGATTTTGACAGAATTACATATTTTGAGGTCCCAAAAGTCGTTTTATAAAGTTTTTTTTGATGATGTCTGTGTGTGGTGTGTGTGTGTGTGTGTGAGTATGTATCCAAAGTTTGTGGCCACGAAGCAGTCCAATATTCTTTGATGGATCAAATTCATGTTTTACACAAAAATGTATCTTATAGTATAGATGAGCCCAATTGTTTGGGTGCAATTTTGCCTAACTCAAGTTCATGTAGAGTAGGGGATTTTTAACGAGTGTTAAACAAGCGTGCTAGTGGATGGGTGGTTGAGTATATATCCAAAAGTTTCTGTATACATTACAGTCCAAAATCTTTGATAGATCAAATTAATATTGTACACAAAAATAGGCCTCATAGTGTAGATGTGCTGTATAATTTTGAAACAATTTTGCATTGATCAAAAAGTAACTTTTTTGCCAAAAATGTATTTTTAGACATTTTATTTTTCTCGGAAACTAACTCTAGAGTCTTGAAATTTTGGTATTATAATGGAAAAGATAAAGCAATTGAAAAAATTCACAATTTTTGTTTAACAACTGGAAATAATTTTTTTTTTTCAATAAAACTTTATAGTTTTGACTTATGATTCAAACTGAAAGCGTGTTAAAAGGATATAAGCCATACCGTTTGATCAAAATGAAATTATACCTAAAATATTTTATATACCCAAAAAGTTTGATGTTATGTTTGCATATAGTAAAGTTGAGTGTAGGCCACTCCAGATTTTTTTGATATACAGTAATCCCTCACTTTTCGCGGATAATGGGGACCGAAGACACCCGCGAAAAGCGAAAATCCGCGAATAATGGACGCGCCTTTATAAAAGCCTCTAAAGCTCAAACAACGACCTTTCCAAAGAGAGAGAGAATCCTGACCTTACTGAATACTGTACTGTGTTGTAAATAAAAATGAAAAACAAACAGAAAAAATAAGAAATAATTCTGAACAAAGACTAATGTGTAGTGCGTAGATTAACAAGGACGTGGGTGGTGTGGTAAACTGGAAGTTGGGTGATATGAATTAGCCAATCAGATCAAAGGAAACATCTTTTGTTATTTTTTCATGAATTTCAATTTCTATTTTTTGATATTTTTATTATTCTCTTGTTACAATTGATTATGTTTTAATTTTTTTCATTGATTTGTAGTCTTTATTGAATATTTTTGAATAGCTTTTATTAGCCTTTCATTTAATACTGTAGAATATATTTTGACCCAGCAAGTCACTGGTTGTTTGATATCTTTCTCAATCGTACAAGAAGAATCCTGTATATTTTCTTCTCTAATACTAACTACTGTACTTTTTTAATACAAGTTGTATATTTTCATTATTTACTGCAATTCCAGTTGAATATTTTTTTTTATATTTTTTTTAATTTTTAATTAAACATTTCAGGACCCCGAGAAACACTGAACCCGCGAAAACTGAACCGCGAACTAGCGAGAGATTACTGTATTTTCTCTTTGTTGGAAACTAGTCAACTATTTACATATATATACGTTATAAATATACTACTGTATTTGTATTTTTTTCTTCTTTTTTTATTTCGTAGGAGTGTTCAGAACACTTAGTCGACCTTTGGACCCAGCTATTCCGTGTCATGGATGATATTCATGAAGCAACAAGAGACTCTGCCACAACAACAACGAAAACTCTAGCCAGGGTATGACGTTTCAAGTACTTCCTCAACAAAAATGATTTATTTTGTACCAAATTTAATTCTACTTTAAGTTCTTTTGAAATTATTTATTTAACTATCAGAATAGGAGGAGAGAGGAGCAGAGTAGTTCTGTGGTTTGCATGCGCCGCTTAGGACTGGTAGATCAGGAGTTCAATACCAGAGGGGCTGGTAGTGACTTTTATGGGGAAGCAATCATCGATTTTTTTTTATAGTAGAAAAAATTCACGAAAATATTTTTTTACTAACAAATTTAAAGAAGAATAAACAGGCTAATGCATATATGTATCATTGATCAAACCACAATAAGAAATGGGAAAACAAGACTAAGATCTTTCAACCGTAACAAGCGGTCTTCGTCAGAGTCAAAAACCCAAATGACGGCTTTTTGACTCTGACGAAGACCGCTTGTTACGGTTGAAAGATCTTAGCCTTGTTTTCCCATTTCTTATTGTGGTTTGATCATTGATTGTTATTTCACGTGTTTATGTGAAACCTTTTTATTATATGTATCATATCAATAACGCATTTCGAACACGTAGCATTCTCCTTCGGGTTACATATATCATATAAATAACACGTTTCAAAAAGCAGAAATTATTGAAAAATATTATATTAAAAAAACTGATAGCAAACAAACTTTTAGATGAGAAAATAAAATAATATAGAGAAAGTTTAAATTAATAATAATAAAAAATAAATCAATCTCTACTCCTGAGGAAGACCGCTATAACAGTCGAAATATTGAAAAGTGATTTCTATGTGTCGCAGTTAATTTAAGTTGTAATCAGTACTTCTGGATTATATATATTGTAAACAGGAAAACGATCCAAACGGACAAAGAGTTGAGAAAGGGACACCAAGCGCACTTGTGAAGCGATGGTTAAAGACCCAACCATCGCTTCACAAATGCGCTTGGTGTCCCTATCTCAACTCTCCTGATGACGGTTCAACCGAAAATTAGAGACAGTAAGTGTGTTTGTTCCTTAGTTCTGTGTTTGTGATTCATCGTGAAACGTATATATATATATATATATATATATATATATATATATATATATGAGTTTACATCGGCCAGTGGACGCATTTACGTCTCCGTTCCTTCATTCTTTCTCCTTTTATTTTATTTTCTTTCTTTCTACTCTCCTGAAGACGGCAAGACGCCGAAATAATCGAGATTCGTGAGTGTTCGTCCTTTTTCTTGTGTTCTCTAGCTGTAACTTTAATTATATATATATATATATATATATATATATATATATATATATATTCTATATACATCATGATTTGTGTTCTAACCCAATATTTATATGATGTAATTTTTGAGGGTTGAGTTCCAATTATTTTAAACTATTCCTTTTGTCGACGTTTTGACATATATTTATGTCATCTTCAGGGCTTGGAAATCCCTGAAGATGATATAAAGATTTCCTTGAAGTCTTACCTAGATTTCCAAGCCCTGAAGATGACATAAAAATATGTCGAAACGTCGGCAAAAGGACTAGTTTAAAATCATTGTACCTTAACCCTCAAAAAATTACATCATATATTCTATATATATATATATATTTTAGAACTGATATATATATATATATATATAAAGATTTCACATAAACACGTGAAATAACAATCAATGATCAAACCACACAGGTTTGATCTCTGCTTTCCCATTTCTTTTTGTGGTTTGATCATTGATATATATATATATATATATATATATATATATATGTATATACACTTTTTCGTTGGAAATACGATCCAAAACGGACAAAAACGGTTGGGTCTCCAACCGTCTCTTAACCAGTGCGCTTGGTTTCCCTCTCTTATCTCTCCTGAAGACGGTTCAAACCGAAAATTAGAGACTGTAAGTGTGTTGTTTTGATTTTTCTATGTTTCTTTGTCTATATTATATATCTATATATATATATAGATATATAATATTTATATGTGTAATGTGAATGTTAAATGATGTGTTAAATGTTTTACGATTTTCAGCTTTGCGTGAGGACCTGCGAAAAAGAAGCAATGAAGGATAAAATATCCTCTCTAGTACTACCTGTCCTACTTGAGAAAGGAATCAAGAGCAATGTGTCTACAGTGAGGGCAGTGAGGTAAGAGTATACATATGTGTGTGTGTTCTACAGTGAGAGCAGTGAGGTAAGAGTATACGTGTGTGTGTACAGTGAGGGCAGTGAGGTAAGAGTATACGTGTGTGTGTGTGTGTGTGTGTACAGTGAGAGCAGTGAGGTAAGAGTGTGTGTGTGTCTACAGTGAGGGCAGTGAGGTAAGAGTATACATATGTGTGTGTGTGTGTGTCTACAGTGAGGGCAGTGAGGTAAGAGTATACGTGTGTGTGTGTGTGCGTAGTGTGTGTGTGTCACAGTGAGGCAGTGAGGTAAGAGTATATGTGTGTGTGTGTGTGTGTGTTTACAGTGAGAGCAGTGAGGTAAGAGTTATGTGTGTGTGTTGTGTGTGTCACAGTGAGGCAGTGAGGTAAGAGTATTTGTGTGTGTGTTCTACAGTGAGAGCAGTGAGGTAAGAGTTGTAGTGTGTGTGTTTACAGTGAGGGTGAGGTAAGATGTGTGTGTGTGTGTGTGTGTGTGTGTCCACAGTGAGAGCAGTGAGGTAAGAGTATACTGTGTGTGTGTGTGTGTGTGTCTACAGTGAGAGCAGTGAGGTAAGAGTGTGTGTGTGTGTGTGTACAGTGAGGGCAGTGAGGTAAGAGTATGTGTGTGTGTGTGTGTGTCTACAGTGAGGGCAGTGAGGTAAGAGTATAGTGCATGTGTGTGTGTGTGTGTGTACAGTGAGAGCAGTGAGGTAAGAGTGTGTGTAGTGTGTGTGTGTGTGTGTGTGTCTACAGTGAGAGCAGTGAGGTAAGAGTATACGTGTGTGTGTGTGTGTGTGTGTGTGTGTGTGTGTGTCTACAGTGAGAGCAGTGAGGTAAGAGTATAGTGTGTGTGTGTGTGTGTGTCTACAGTGAGAGCAGTGAGGTAAGAGTATACGTGTGTGTGTGGTGTTGTGGTCACAGTGAGGCAGTGAGGTAAGAGTATGTGTTGTGTGTGTGATTGTGTGTCACAGTGAGAGCAGTGAGGTAAGAGTAGTTTACGGTGGTAGGTGTGTGTGTGTGTGTGTGTGTGTGGTGTGTGTCACAGTGAGAGCAGTGAGGTAAGAGTATGTGTGTGTGGTGTGTGTGTGTGTACAGTGAGGCAGTGAGGTAAGAGTATGTGTTGTTTTACAGTGAGGCAGTGAGGTAAGTATTGTGGTGTGTGTGTGTGTGTCCACAGTGAGAGCAGTGAGGTAAGAGTATACATGTGTGTGTGTATGTGTGTCTACAGTGAGAGCAGTGAGGTAAGAGTATACATATGTGTGTGTGTTCTACAGTGAGAGGAGTGAGGTAAGAGTATTATGTGTGTGTGTGTGTGTGTGTGTGTCCACAGTGAGAGCAGTGAGGTAAGAGTATAGTGTGTGTGTTGTGTTCACAGTGAGAGCAGTGAGGTAAGAGTAGTGTGTGTGTGTGTGTGTGTGTGTGTCTACAGTGAGAGCAGTGAGGTAAGAGTATGGTGTGTGTGTGTCCAGTGAGGCAGTGAGGTAGGATGTGTGTGTGTGTGTACAGTGAGGGCAGTGAGGTAAGAGTATGTGTGTGTGTGTGTGTGTCCACAGTGAGAGCAGTGAGGTAAGAGTATACGTGTGTGTGTGTGTGGTTGTGTGTCTACAGTGAGAGCAGTGAGGTAAGAGTATACATATGTGTGTGTGTGTACAGTGAGGGCAGTGAGGTAAGAGTATAGTGTGTGTGTGTGTGTGTGTGTGTGTGTGTGTGTCCACAGTGAGGGCAGTGAGGTAAGAGTATACGTGTGTGTGTGTATGTGTGTCTACAGTGAGAGCAGTGAGGTAAGAGTATGAGTGTGTGTGTGTGTGTGTGTGTGTTGTGTGTCACAGTGAGGGCAGTGAGGTAAAGTTAGTGTGTGTGTGTGTGTGTAGTGGGTGAGGTAGGTATGTGTGTGTGTGTGTGTGTGTTCACAGTGAGAGCAGTGAGGTAAGAGTATGGTGTGTGTGTGTGTGTGTGTGTGTGTCCACAGTGAGGAGCAGTGAGGTAAGAGTATGTTGTGGTGTGTGTGTGTGTGTGTGTGTGTCACAGTGAGAGCAGTGAGGTAAGAGTAGTGTGTGTGTGTACAGTGAGCAGTGAGGTAGATGTGTGTGTGTGTGTGGTGTGTGTGTGTGTGTGTGTCTACAGTGAGGGCAGTGAGGTAAGAGTATACATATGTGTGTGTGTTCTACAGTGAGAGGCAGTGAGGTAAGTGAGTTGTTATGTGTGTGCATGAGGGTGTGTAGTGTGTGTGTGTGTGTGTGTGTCCACAGTGAGAGCAGTGAGGTAAGAGTATACAGTGTGTAGTGTGTTGTGTGTCTACAGTGAGAGCAGTGAGGTAAGATTTAGTGTAGTGTGTGTGTTGTGTGTGTGTGTGTGTACAGTGAGGGCAGTGAGGTAAGTAGTATGTGTGGTGTAGTGTGTGTGTGTGTGTGTGTGTGTGTGTGTGAGTGGTAGTATGTGTGTGTGTGTGTCTACAGTGAGAGCAGTGAGGTAAGAGTATACGTGTGTGTGTGTTGTGTGTTGTGTGGTGTAAGTGTGTGTGTGTAGTGTGTAGAGGTGTAGTGTGTGTGTGTGTGTGTGTGTACAGTGAGGCAGTGAGGTAAGAGTAGTGTGTGTGTGTGTGTGTGTGTGGTGTGTGTGTGTGTGTGTGTCACAGTGAGAGCAGTGAGGTAAGAGTATACTGTGTGTGTGTGTGTGTGGTCTACAGTGAGAGCAGTGAGGTAAGAGGTGTGTGTGTGTGGTTGTGTGTGTGTGTGTGTGTACAGTGAGGGCAGTGAGGTAAGAGGGTTGTTGGTGGTAGTGTGTGTGTGTGTGTGTGTGTGTGTGTTCTACAGTGAGGGCAGTGAGGTAAGAGTATACGTGTGTGTGTTGTGTGTGGTAGTGTGTGTGTGTGTGTGTGTCACAGTGAGGGCAGTGAGGTAAGAGTATGTGTGTGTGTGTGTGTGTGGTGTGTGGTGTGTGTGTGTGTGTGTGTTGTGGGTCACAGTGAGGTAAGAGTGTGTGTGTGTCTACAGTGAGAGCAGTGAGGTAAGAGTAGTGTGTGTGTGTGTGTGTGTGTGTGTGTGTACAGTGAGGGCAGTGAGGTAAGAGTATGTGTGTGTGTGTGTGTGTGTGTGTGTGTGTGTGTGTGGTGTGTCCACAGTGAGAGCAGTGAGGTAAGATGTATACGTGTGTGTGTGATGTGTGTTGTGGGTGTGTGTGTGTGGTGTGTGTGTGTCACAGTGAGAGCAGTGAGGTAAGAGTATGTGTGTGTGTGTGGTGTGTGTGTGTGTTTGTGTGTGTGTGTGTGTTCACAGTGAGAGCAGTGAGGTAAGAGTATACGTGTGTGTGTGTATGTGTAGTGTACAGTGAGAGGCAGTGAGGTAAGAGTATTGGTGTGTGTGTGTGTGTGGTGGTGTAGTGGGTGTGTGTACGAGGGGTGAGGGCAGTGAGGTAAGAGTATACATGTGTGTGTGTGTGTGTAGTGTGTGTGTGTGTGTCCACAGTGAGAGCAGTGAGGTAAGAGTATACGTGTGTGTGTGTATGTGTGTCTACAGTGAGAGCAGTGAGGTAAGAGAGTGTGTGTGTGTGTGGTGTGTGTGTGTACAGTGAG
>JAPFBL010000744.1:65000-100161 GCA_026182355.1 Hermatobates lingyangjiaoensis
ATTACATAGTATTAATACAATATACATATATATATATATTTATTTATTTCTAAAAATTGTATGCCAATTTCATGCTTGGTTGCCTTTTTAGAGAGCTTCTCTAATGTCCTACAGGCTCTTCTCAGTTGCTCGGGGAATAAAAAAATCAACTGGCCCAAACTTTTCTTTTCATAAATATACGTATAATTGAAAACATGTTAATTGAAAATAATATTTAGTTAGTTCTAAGATAGTGTTATATATATATATATATATATATATTATATATATATATATATATATATACAGGTTTGATTAAATAATACGCCATATTTACGGTTGACTAGTTTCCTTGTGTATTTCTCAAGGGATCTGAATAATCTTGTTGTACAAACATGTAAATTGAATAGAACATTTCTAATGGTTCCATTGTCTTTAAATCTTGCATTTCCACTAATTTTACTATTGTCACAACGGTCACAACTAGTACTATTACTATTACTACTACTACTATTATCACTACTATCGACATGTTTCGACTGCTCGTCAGTCATCTTCTGAGTCAACTCAGCAAAGAACCTCATTATCCAGAAGATGACTGACGAGCAGTCGAAACATGTCGATATTAGTGATAATAGTAGTAGTAGTAATAGTAATAGTACTAGTTGTGACTGTTGTAACAATAGTAAAATTAGTGGAAATGCAAGATTTAAAGACAATGGAACCATTGGAAATGTTCTATTCAATTTACATGTTTATACAAGAAGATTATTCAGATCCCTTGAGAAATACACAAGGAAACTAGTCAACCGTAAATATGGCGTATTATTTAATCAAACCTGTATAAATGAAGGACTGCTTCCTAAATATACTAATATATATATATAACAGAATCAATAATATATCGACCTTTTGATAGAATAGGTGTGTTCTCTAATCGAAATATATCGTAACTAATATATCGAAATTGACCGAACCCGGATTAGAGAACACACCTATATATATAAAATTTTCACATAAGCACGTGAAATAACAATCAGTGATCAAACCACAATAAAAAATGGGAAAAAAAGACTAGATCTTTCAACCGTAATAAGCGGTCTTCGTCAGAGTCAAAAACCCAACTGATTGGTTGTTGACTCTGACGAAGACCGCTTGTTGCGGTTGAGGGATCTTGGTCTTGTTTTGCCATTTCTTATTGTGGTTTGATCATTTATATATATATATATATATATATATATATATATATATATATATATATATATATTCACTGTTTCGTTATTGAGGGCTAGGTCAAATAAAAGAAAATAAACTCCTTTCTAGGCCGACGTTTCGATGTATTTGTACATCATCTTCAGGGCTAAAATTAGAGTAAGACTATATAATACATTTATCAAAACAATCTACAACTCACAAAGAGAAATAACACACACTTTTGTTAAACCAACAGATACATACAAAAGGTTATTTTATAATCAGAGTTGTTGAGTACACATCTATTTAAAAGTATCAGACAAAAGGAAATTAGTTTTACCTTGGAAAGTGTGCTAACAAAATAACCTTTTGTATGTATCTGTTGGTACATACCTCAATAACCGCCCTCAATAACGAAACAGTGAATAGAATGGAAGAGTACAATAACAATTTTTGATTTTATATATATATATAATTACTTAGTAAATATTTTAGTATATTACTATTACAAAATTTAGTAAACATTGAAAAAAAAATAAGTGGAAGAGGTTATAAGTATTTGGAGGCGACTGCAGTATAATCACGAAGTTTCTTGATCTTTTAAATCAGTGTTTCCGAAACTTTTTCGAGCGATCTCCCGCTTGGGTCCATATTACTCAACACTCCTCAATAATAATCAGAATCTTAGACTAAACAACGAAATGAGTAACATTTTAATAATTAAATTAAAATAATGACTAATGGAATATTTATTTATAATCCAATATATGTATTGTTTCATAGCATATTTATGCAAACGAATTAATACACAATAAAAGAAACTTAGATGAGAATATACTTTTAACATAAAAATAAATTATCAAAAAAAATAATTCTAAGAAACCTTTTCCTAGAACAGCGGTTCCCAACCTTTCAAATATAGCGACCCATTTTAGAACAAGCAATCCGGAAGCGACCCCAATCGTTAAAATATCTTTTATACATTTATTTTTTCTATAATGAACTGGCATATATTGCAATTTATTAGTGAAGTAACTGTATATTCCTTAAATATATGATTGATATAGAATTTATTCATTAATCTCAAAGCTCCTACAAAACATTAATTAATTGCAAATCAATTTCAAAGTATTCAAACAAACAAATTTCATACCGTTATGTAACTTTACTAAAGTATGTTTATGAACTGACCTTAATGAGACGGCTGGTATTGTAGCTTTTGGAGACCTCTGATGTTGATTCCTCAAAAAAGCATGAATCACTAATAACTGGACTAGTCTATAGGTTTTTTTTTCGTAGAAACTCAAAATATTTTAGAAATGGGCAAACAGTATGTATTAAAGTATTAAAATATTAGTAGATCCAAATTAAGAAAACGTGTTTTTTTCGTGGAAACACAAAATATTTTAGAAATTACAAACAATATGTTTGTCGATAATGTATTAAAATATTAGTAGATCAAATTTAAGAAAACATGTGATATGGATAAAAACATACAATTTGACATTTTGCTTTCACATTTTGTCGGTCTGCAGTTTAATCAGATATTTTTTTCGATCTATTGTCTACATTGGTTGTTTAACATCAAAAGGGTGCGTAATATTTCTAACACAACTAGATCATGCTTGTATATTTTTGCATAACTTTTTAAATAGTGTTTTTTTTTACGTCCAAACCACATAAAAGAGAAAGAAGACTAAGGTCTGTCAAGTGAAACGAAACATGTTCAATACATGTCTCGGACGTGATGTTCAGTGACTTAATGAACTGTTACATTTAGTTTCATAGTGTGAATTTATATAATTGTCTTAATTTTATTTTATAATGTTATTTATTTAACTGTCTTCTGTTTTTACCGTGTTTTATATAATATTCACATTCGGGTCAAAATCAATTGGCGACCCCATGGCACTGGTGTCACGACCCCGTTTGGGGTCGCGACCCACAGGTTGGGAACCACTGTCCTAGAAGTTTCATGTGGTGTTTTCACATAAATTTAGAAATTATATCGCATGAATATTTTGAATTTATGGAAATAGAATCCCCGCTTCTATTTGCATTACTGGTCCCCCGATATCAAAGGACCGCCCACTTTGGGAAACACTCATTGAAATTAAAAAAAAAAAAAATGTAAAATCCTTTGATGCAATAAGTAAGAATAGGTCAAATTTCAAAGTCCCATTGCGAAAACACTCCTCCCTTACCTATGTTCGTCCATCCTCCCTGCTTTGTTCGTCCGTTCCTTCTTAACTACACCTCATAATGTCTCACGTTATATTCTGAGTAACGTGTTATTATTTCTTTTACAGGTTTCCGGTTCTCAGGTAACACAAGAAGTCGTCGATTCTGTCAGAGCATCAGCAGTGAAGAGTCACTTTACAGTTCAAACACTTCAAAAGGTATATCGATATTCTATCGATTATAGAAAAAATTTTACAATTCAACACTTCAAATGGTATATCGATATTCTATCGATTATAGAATGATTTTTTTAAAATTCAAACACTTCAAAAAGGTGTATCGACATTCTATCCATTATAGTGAGATTTTTACAATTTAAACCCTTCAAATGGTATATCGATATTGTATCGATTATAGAATGATTTTTTTAAAATTCAAACACTTCAAAAAGGTGTATCGACATTCTATCCATTATAGTGAGATTTTTACAATTTAAACCCTTCAAATGGTATATCGATATTGTATCGATTATAGAAAGATTCTGTAATTTAAACACTGTTAAAGGTATATCGAGATTTTATCGAATATAGAAAGATTTTTAAAATTTAAACCCTTCAAATGGTATATCGATATTGTATCGATTATAGAAAGGTAATTTAAACTCTTCAAAAAAGTGTTTAAATTTTGTAATTTAAACTCTTCAAAAGGTATATTGATATTGATCGATTATAGAAAGATTTTTTACAATTTAAACCCTGCAAATGGTATATCGATATTGTATCGATTATAGAAAGGTTTTGTAATGTAAACTCTTCAAAAGGTATATTGATATTGATCGATTATAGAAAGATTTTTACAATTTAAACCCTTCAAATGGTATATCGATATTGTATCGATTATAGAAAAATTTTATAATTTAAACACTGTTAAAGGTATATCGAGATTTTATCGAATATAGAAAGATTTTTACAATTTAAACCCTTCAAATGGTATATCGATATTGTATCGATTATAGAAAGATTTTGTAATTTAAACTCTTCAAAAGGTATATCGATATTGTATCGATTATAGAAAGATTTTTACAATTTAAACCCTTCAAATGGTATATCGATATTGTATCGATTATAGAAAGATTTTGTAATTTAAACACTGTTAAAGGTATATCGAGATTTTATCGAATATAGACAAATTTTTACAATTTAAACCCTTCAAATGGTATATCGATATTGTATCGATTATAGAAAGATTTTCTAATTTAAACTCTTCAGAAGGTATATCGATATTGATCGATTATAGAAAGATTTTTTACAATTTAAACCCTTCAAATGGTATATCGATATTGTATCGATTATAGAAGATTTTGTAATTTAAACTCTTCAGAAGGTATATTGATATTGATCGATTATGGAAAGATTTTGTAATTTTTAACTCTTAAAAAGGTATATTGATATTGATCGATTATAGAAAGATTTTTACAATTTAAACCCTTCAAATGGTATATCGATATTGTATCGATTATAGAAAGATTTTGTAATTTAAAAACTTTAAAAGGTATATCGATATTCTGTGGATTATCGACCAACGAATATAACCGCGCACGATAGTGCACGTCGTAACCAGCAGTTCCAGACCAGAGGCCTTCTACTGCTTGATTACTGTGCTACTATAACATGGAATGTCAGTAATTCATGTCAGATATTAAGTTAGTCTGTACAGTAAAGATGTCGTATTCGCGGTCATGTGGTCTTGTTAGTCATAGTTTTCAATGTTTTTAGTCATGAGTTGGAAAGGTAGTCAGATAGTCAGTCACTGGATGCAGTAATTGTTCAGTGAGGTTGAGGAAGGTTGGTGACAGGATTTAGAGTTTGTACAAGGAGGTTTGGATGAGTAGATAGTTTCTTGTCTTCATTTATGTAGTACAACTACAACAAATCCAATCACAACAAAAGTAAAAATTATAATATTATTAAATAATATTGTAGAATGGAGGCGAGTATGCAAGCCACTGAGCTACCCTGACCCACTAATACGATTAGCTATTATGTAATACAACTACAACAAAGCCAATCACAACAAAAGTAAAAATTATAATATTATTAAATAATATTGTAGAATGTTGAGGCGAGTATGCAAGCCACTGGGCTACCCTGACCCCCTAACACGATTTGTTATTATGTAATACAACTACAACAAAGCCAATCACAACAAAATTAAAGATTATAATATTATTAAATAATATTGTTGAATGTCGAGGCGAGTACGCAAGCCACTGGGCTACCCTGACCCCCTACGATTTGTTATTATGTAATATAACTACAACAAAGCCAATCACAACAAAAGTAAAGATTATAATATTATTAAATAATATTGTAGAATGTCGAGGCGAGTACGCAAGCCACTGGGCTACCCTGACCCACTAATACGATTAGCTATTATGTAATATAACTACAACAAAGCCAATCACAACAAAAGTAAAGATTATAATAATTTCAGGTCTCTATCTCCACGGAAAATGGGTGAACAAACAAACAAACTTCATATATGTATATAACTAAAAAAGGTAAATCTGGATGCGCTCAATTTCTTCCACTTCCAATCAAACTCTCATTGCCGACGTTTCAATTTTATTCAAAATCTTTTTCAAAAGCAAAATTAGAAATATATTTGAAAATAGACAAATTATTACTAATGACATTATTAAAACAATATGACAGGCCAAACTAACATATTGTTTAACCTGTAGTACTATAAACACCTGTCATAGTAATTTGTAAAAGTTCGTTCATTTTCAAATATTCCTACTTTTGCCTTTGAAAAAGATTTTAAATAAAATCGAAAAATCGGCAATAAGAGTTTGATTGGAAGTGGAAGAAACTGACCGCATCCCGATTTACCTTTTTTTAGTTATATATCTGTTCTATGGTCGATAATTTATTGTTGTTTATTTATACATGTAGATAACTATTGTATTTATTATTTGTTTGTTTTATTTATTTTTATTATTTATAATTTTTTTATCTCTTAAATATGTTATCATGCTTAATTACTCGAGAAATGTTACTAAGTATAACTATTTATGTATTATCACTTTGAATTGAAATTGAAATCAGACGGTCCAAACGGACAAATAATTAAAGTTACAGCTAGAGAACACAAGAAAAAGGACGAACACTCACGAATCTCGATTATTTCGGCGTCTTGCCGTCTTCAGGAGAGTTTAAAGAAAGAAAATAAAAGGAGAAAGAATGAAGGAACGGAGAAGTTACGTCTCCGTTCCTTCATTCTTTCTCCTTTTATTTTATTTTCTTTCTTTCTACTCTCCTGAAGACGGCAAGACGCCGAAATAATCGAGATTCGTGAGTGTTCGTCCTTTTTCTTGTGTTCTCTAGCTGTAACTTTAATTATTTATGTATTATTTAATAATAGCTATTATTTATTTATTAAATATTTTTATATAAATAAATATGGTTTAATGGCACGATTCAAAAATGGTTCAAAGCAAATATTATTGGGAAAGCTGAATATCAGTTAGTGTTGATGCAATAGGATACTTACTGGTATTACTTCACTTTAATCGTTTTGAATTACATCAGATGTAATTACGCAATTAATTCCTACAAAATATGAAATCCTGTAAAAATTAAAAATCATTTATTTTAATTTAAAGCATGACAGTTAAAATGTTAAAAGTATTAAGGTAATTCTCAAATTACCTTATTATGATATCTCAAATTATAGGTAATTCTCAATATCCAATTACTGTTTGTTATTGGAGTACTGATAAGTTATGAATTACTCTAACCAGAGAAAATTATAATTATAATTATTAATTATAAATCAAAGAAATCCATAATGCTCTATTATCAATCAGATTTTAGAGAACTTAGTCCTATTAATTAGTGTCATGGCAGGGGGTGGGAGGTAGTACATGCTAGGGGGCAGCATAAATAGAAAAAAAAAAATTAAAATAACAAAAAGCTATAAAAAATCTGAAATTTTATACCAAAATGAGTTTTTTTAAGGTTGTAATTGTTTTTTATATTTTTGTGCATGTAATACTGTTTTTTTCAACGGATTTTTCAACTGTGTTATTTCCTTTTAATGTAGTGCAGTTATTATGTGGTATTTACTGATTGTAGGGTAAAAAAGCTAATGAAATGGTCTCCACTTATACAAATTTAATGGTATAAACAACGTGTTTCGAACACGTAGTGTTCTTCCTCAGACATTAACTAAAAAATACAATGATATCAGAGAGTTATCTATAGTACAAAGTAAATATAGTACAAAATAACTCTTCCTAATTTTATTTTATTTTTATTTTGTACTATATTTACTTTGTACTATAGATAACTCTCTGATGTCATTGTATTTTTTTAGTTAATGCCTGAGGAAGAACACTACGTGTTCGAAACGCGTTGTTTATACCATTATATTTTTATATGTGGAGACCATTTCATTACCTTTATACCCTACAATGTGTTATTTGCTAATAAAAAATACATTTATTTTAAATTTTTCAAAATTAGTTTTTTAAAGTGGTTGAAAGTTTATTATATTTAGCTTGCATAGCCAGATAATATAATTTAACCAATTTCTTTATGATTTGAATTATATTTCTTTCGTTTTGAAAAATCTTTGGTTTTCCTTGATTAGGACTTCTTGTAATAAGATAAGAAAAGTCTAGTTAGAACAAACTAAGCTCTTAAGTGTTTTTCATAACTAGACAACCCCTAAGTGTGTTGCACTAACTAGACTAAGCCCCTAAGTGTGTTCCACTAACTAGACTAAACCCTGAAGTGTGTTGCACTAACTAGACTAAGCCCTTAAGTGTGTTCCACTAACTAGACTAAACCCTGAAGTGTGTTGCACTAACTAGACTAAGCCCTTAAGTGTGTTCCACTAACTAGACTAAACCCTGAAGTGTGTTGCACTACCTAGACTAAGCCCCTATGTGTGTTGCAGTGCGTGAGTTGCATCAAAGCAGACATGCTACAAGAGCTGTGCCCCCAGCTGGTCGACCTTCTCAAAGGCAGCGTAAGCATGACAACGCGGCTGGCCACCTGTCACTTCCTCACGCTGCTCTGTCACTCTCTGCCCAAGGAGGACATTCAGCCTTACATAGGTAATTCTGTTTTGAATTTATTACCTTTCGACTATGATATGGAACAAAAGCAGAACCAAGCGATGTTTTTAAAGAAAAAAACCAGCGGAGCAAAGAAAAGGCCTATGAATTAAACACCACAATAAACAAATATAAATTAATTACAATGCTCTAAGGTCTTTCGTTACAACATCATTAGAGAGCTAAATGAACCAAAAAAAAAAAAAATAATAATAATAATAACAAGTTAACCTGGCTGATCGAAATCTTCAGGATTGCTGGCATCCCTGTCTGAATGTAATGTTCCTAAAGTTGAAGGAGTCTTGATCTGCTTACTTATTTCTTTTATTAATATTTCATCTAGTTTGTAAAGTCCCGGACTATTGTTCATTAAATTTCCATAGAAGTTCTTTATGAGTGCACTTTCAATAATATTTCTACTCCTTTTTGAAGGTACAAAAATTAATTGCTTTGCTTTACTCCAATTATGATATGTTCCTTCAGAAAAGAGGAAAAATATTATTAAAAGTACACTCATAAAGAACTTCTATGGAAATTTAATGAACAATAGTCCGAGACTTTACATATAGAAAGGCCTTAGAGCATTGTAATTAATTTATATTTGTTTATTGTGGTGTTTAATTCATATATTATATCAAAAGTTATTGTTGATATTAATTTTTATATATATATAAAACTTTAAATTACACAAAGCACGACACAGAAAAAAGAATAAAAAGAACACTTACAGAATTCAATATTTCGAACTGTTGTTCGTCATCAGGAGTAGACTAGAAGAGAGGACGAAGTTAGAGAGATCTCCCCACGTCGAAGAACGGAGCGCTTCGAAATATTGAATTCTGTAAGTGTTCTTTTGATTCTTTTTTCTGTGTCGTGCTTTGTGTAATTTAAAGTTTTTATAGTCCTTGTGGGCCGTTTCTTATATTTTATATATGTATAATGCGTGTGAGGGAGGCCCCTCCAGAATGGTTGAGTTGCCTGTGGCCTCGCACCTTCCTAGGGACTGTCCTGATTATTGTTTCCAGTTTTGCTTGACTTCAAATTCCTCAAGTGTTTTGTTGTTTCTGTTGTTATATTTTGATCGGCGACTTGCTGATACGACGTCAATAATGATCTGCTTATTATCTGAAACATGCTATCTCATATATTTTCATCCTGACTAGACCTCTCTGGTCTTGTCCATCTCCCTGAGCAATGAAATGATATTCAGAGATGGTTGATTCATTATGTTTTTAGGCAAGATCCTGGGCGCTCTCCTCCACTGTCTTGGAGACAGGAATGCTGTTGTTCGGAAGCAAAGTGCCTCTACTTTAGGACAACTGGCTTCTCTGGCGAAAGACCAAAGCTTGGACAGGCTTCTGGTCAAACTTAATTCACTCTACTTTGACAAACAAGGTGAGATTAATCATGACAAATTCATTTATGTATTATCCAAACAAACTCTCCTTTTGTACTGCGCAAGTTTTAAAGTTTTACTTCTTTTTGTTTAATTTGGTGGCCATCAGCCATCGGTGTAGTGTCACCAATGCAAGAACTGAATACGATCAATGTTGTTTAACTTTATTGCTTAATAATGTTGCCCAAACAGGCATAACTCGGTCGTCGAAATGTAAAAGTGAATTAAGATTGTTTCTATCTGCATGTTACCTTCGTTTTAACTCATTTCTATATAAATAAAAGAATGATTTTGTCTGTACATTACTTAGAGCTGACTCATTTGCCAGTTTTCTTTACGTCTCATATATTGTGAGAAACCGAATCCACCCTTAGAAATATTTCTGTCGGTTTGTCCGCAAGATTTTGTCACAAGTAAACTCAGTTACCATAAGACATAGCAAGCTGAAATTATGACATTAGATTTTGTGTATGTCTAACTTAAAATATAGGCCCTAAATTTATGGGAAATACAATGTTGAAACGAAGTTATGGACGTTTAAAGCAAAAACGTTTGTCACAAGTAAACTCAGCCACCATGAGACATAGCGACCTGAAACTTTGACACTAAATTTGTGTACGTCTAACTTAGGCTCTAAATAGATTGATAATTCAGTGCAGAAGTGATGTTATGGACCTTTAAGCTGTATTTCGCTGACTTCACAGACATGTTTGTTTTGAAAATACACAGGCATAGCAAGTAGGTATTGTTAGTTGATTTTAATTACCTTTAAGCATATGAATATATTGCGTATCTGACATCATTGAAAGGTGTTTCGCAGAGTTGAGGATATACTATCTATTAAGAATAAATAGTTTTGTGAATGAGCAATTCTCAACCCTTAATATAGAATAGGCAGGAAAAATCTACAAACAAGTTCTTCCGCTATATCGTACCGAGGAAAGAACTTACAAGTCAGTAAAGAGATTGGATTAGTGATGAAGAAGCAGTTCATTATCTAACTGAATTTCTTGACTCAGAATTTATTACTTCTGGACTGCCTGCTCATGAGTAAAAACTTAAAGTAGGAATACCAATCATGCTACAATTTAGTAGCAGTAACAAATTTCATGTTACGAAACTTGAGTGCCCCGAAAATGTGCATCGGAACACGACTCTGAGTTTGTGTTCTGCACCGATAGCGCCATAGAGGTGGACATTATAAGTGGGTTTGGTATTGGGGTGTCTATGTGTATACCATGCATACCATTGGTTCTGAGCCACTATCCGATTCCATTCAAACGATAGTCCTCAGCGTCTGTTTTGCAGTGACGGTAACTAAGTCGCAAGGGGAAACTCTATCGCAGGAATTGAAGTGAGTGGGACCAATTTTTTCTCACTTCGTCAACTGTAGTTTGAATGTCCTAGAGTCAGAGGTTCCAACTGATTCTTCTTCCATAAACCTGAAGGACAGACAGCTAATGTGGTGTATACAGAGGCATTTGTTTAACACTGTACTAATAATGGTATTTTCTACTATTCTATAATTTCTAATGATATTTCCGAATACCATGTATCATCTACGTTTTTTTGAAAAACTACCCGTCAAAGACGGGAATGAGTAGTATTTTTTTTGGTATTTTCATAGTAGTTGTGTCAGAATAGACAAAACAACAAGACTTTGATTATTTGATAATTATCAAAATCAAAAATTAAATTTGATATTTTTTTTCATTTTCAGAGTACGAGGTGTATAAATAAAGTAGTGAGACTGATTTTTTTTAAATATTCTATTCAAATATAATTACAATGTGATATTGTCACCTTCAAAATAGTTCCCTTCGGAAGCCACACAGCGCTGGAGACGGTCCTTCCAATCATTGTAGCATTGCTGGAACTCGGATTCTGGAATGGCCTTCAGCTGGTCGGTTACAGCAGTTTGTATGTTTTGTAGTGTCCCGAAATGAGTTCCCTTGAGGTGATTTTTTAATCTCGGGAAGAGGAGAAAGTTACAAGGACTCAAGTCTGGTGAATAAGGAGGCTGAGGAGCAACAGGAATGTTTTTACTGGCCAAAAACTCGTTTATTGAGATGGGTTTTTCGGAACCATTTTCGCACAAATTTTTCTCATCTCCAATTCATTGGTCAAAATGTGATGAACGGAGGTGTGATTCAAATTCAACTGTTCCCCGATCATTCTGACTGTCAAGCGTCGATCTGAACGCACAAGGTTCCGTACTCTGTTGACATTTTCATCGGTGTTTGCACTTGAAGGCCTTCCGCTTCGTGGTTCATCTTCAATCGACTCTCTTCCTTCTGAAAATTCCTTAAACCACCGAAAAACCTGTGCCCTTGATAAAACACGTTCTCCATAGGCCTCCTGAAGTTTTTCAAAAGTTTCGGTTGCATTATGTCCAAGTCTGAAGCAAAATTTGATTGCACACCGCAATGAGGTCACACATTTTTAAAACGCTCAAGAAAAAACCATTTCACGAAAAACAACGCTACGGACAAACAAATGACTGTGGCAAGTTCAGATTCATACTGGAGGCGCATCACACGTGCACCTGACGCTACTCAAGGCCACGCGTCTCCAGCGTTGCCAGATCGAAAGCGACGTTGCCAGTCTCACTACTTTATTTACACACCTCGTATTTGTATGAGAATAGTCAAAGAGTTAAGAGTAATGCAATAAATTTCCACAATTATATATTTTTTTTTTGTATTTTCATTGAAGTTGCATGAAAATAGTCAACAAGCTATGACTAATATGGTAAGTTTGCTTAATTTGATTTTTTTTTTTTATTTTATGGAATTGGTCTAAGAGTAGTCAAAGCGTGAACAGTAATATTGTAGGTTTGCTAAATTTGTTATTTTGTTATATTTTCATAGTAGTAGTGTTAGAATAGTCAAAACGACAAGACAAATACTATAAGTTTGCTAAATTTGATTTTTTTTTTTTTCATTGTACCGAGTACTTGCGTGAGAATAGTCTGTAGAGAGCAGTGCTTCTCAAACGGTGCGCCCGGGCGTATTAGTGCGCCCTGGCGTATTGGTCCGCCCTGGAAGGTAGCCAGATGCGCCCCAAGATAACGGAAGATTAAGTTTATGTAACACAGATTTATATTTTAGTTTTTGAATCATTTTAATTTATTTGAGAAAACACCAAGTATGTGGTTTTCAAGTCTGAGTCAAGTCTCGGCCTTCATATTTTGAACTGGAAGGTAAATTTCTTTAATCTTTAAGCATCAATGGATAATACTTCCTCGATAAAGAGGAAATTATCTTTGCCTTTACTCGGGGATTTAAATCATTTTTACAGCCCTCCCTCTCACTCTCTCTCCCTCCCTCCCTACTTCCCTCCCTCTCTCTCTCACTCTTTCTTTCTTTTTCTTAAAGAAAACTATACATTTTAAATTCCAATAACTTTCCTGTTATCAAATCTCAGGATTAAATTTTCTATATTAAAATCAGTGATGCGCCCCAAAGTTTTGGTTTGGTGTCATAGGTGTGCCCTAAATTAAAAAAGTTTAAGAAACACTGCTGTAGAGTGAAGAGTTAGTTGACTATTGGTTTACTTGCTATACTTGTATGTTCTCGTTGTTGCTTGACTGATGACTTATTTCTTTGATTTTTCAGACGCCGGCCTGAGGATGTCTGTGGGCCTTACACTGCAGGCAATGCTGGGGAGGTGTCAAGACGCTGTGAAAAGCAGAGCAGCTGCTATTCTACCTTTGGCATTTATAGCCCGCCACCAAATCAAACTGCCAGGTTCAAACTTACGTCAAACTCTTCTTACTCAATCTATGTGTATTCATTTACCATATATATATATATATATATAAGATTTCACATAAACACGTGAAATAACAATCAATGATCAAACCAAAATAAGAAAATGGGAAAACAAGACTAAGATCTTTCGACCGCTTGTTACGGTTGAAAGATCTTAGTCTTGTTTTCCCATTTTCTTATTGTGGTTTCAGCATATATATATATATATATATATATATATATATATATATATATATGATCAAACCACAATAAGAAATGGGAAAACAAGACTAAGATCTTTCAACCGTAACAAGCGGTCTTCGTCAGAGTTAAAAACCCCTCAGTTGGGTTTTTGACTCTGACGAAGACCGCTTGTTACGGTTGAAAGATCTTAGTCTTGTTTTCCCATTTCTTATTGTGGTTTGATCATTGATTGTTATTTCACGTGTTTATGTGAAAGCTTTTATATATATATATATATATATATATATATATATATATATATATATATGCATATCATGATCTCCTTTTCTTGACCAACTGTTGATATATTTTTTTGAGATTTATTGAGGGTTTTTGGTCTAATATTTAAAAAACTTCGTTGCCAGCGTTATCTTCAGGGCTAAAAACATTGTTACATTGAGACACTTATTTCAACTAAACTGGTCTATTGTTTGCTATTATTAAAATTAGTAATAATACATTCCGTCATACCTCGTAAAGTCTCTGAAAAGCTCGACCGGTTTCGGGTCCGTCTGGATCCCATCTTCAAGAGCACCTAACTGACTGTGAATATTGTTTTCCTATAACCTACCTATATATAGCATCTACATTGTGTAATCAGTGTTGTCTGTGTAGCTAATTTTTTTTCCATATTTCTTTAATTACTATGTTTTTTCCTTTTATTTCTTATTTCATTATCTATTTCCAGTTCCTTGTGTCGTCTTTTAAATGTTATTAGTGGTTTTGTTAAAATGTCGGTTTGGTGGTTTGTTTGTTCATTGATTATATTGTCTGTCATTTTATGTTTGTATATTTCTATTTGTTCCTGTATGTTCATTCGTTGTCCTTTTTGTCCCGTCTGTAGTAAGTCCATTGTGTTTTCCATACTGTCTGGGTTAGGTCCAGATTTGTTTAAGTGGTGTGCATAGTTTGATCTGTTTGTGTTGTTGGTGTAGTCTTTAAATGTGTTCTTTGAATCTGTCTTTTAGTGTCCTTCCCGTTTGCCCGTTGTAGTTTTTACCGCAATCTTTGCATTTAATCCTGTATATTCCGCTTTTTTTGAATTTGTTATCTTTGTTCTCTGTTGTGTTGTTTGTGATTTGGTTTATAGTGTTATTCGTTTTATAACCTATTTTTAATGAATATTTTCTTAGAAGAGTCGCAATTTTTTCGCTAGGTTTACCTATGTAAGTTAAAGATGCGTATCTGTTCGTTATTCCCGGTGTTGTACTGTTATTATTGTGTTTATTTCTTCTTTCATTTATTATTCTTTGTATATTTTTTTCCTTATACCCGTTTTTTGCTATTGTTTTTATGGTATTTAATTCCTTATTATAGTTAGTTGGATTCATGGGTACGTTTAGTAATCTATCAATTATATATCTATACGCGGATGTTTTTTGTTGTGGTGAGTGGAGTGATGATTTATGTATAGTTGTGTCGGTGGTAGTTGGTTTGCGGTATATTTGAAAGCTGAGTTTGTCTCTAGTTTTTCCTATTGCTAAGTCTATGAAGTTTAATTTGTCATTTGTTTCTATTTCGTGGGTGAACTTGATTTTGTTGTTTAGTGAGTTGAGATAATTCTTTATGTCTATTATATTTTGGTTACTAGGGTTATTGACTATTAGGAAGGAGTCATCAACATATCTGCAATAGTAAACAACGTTAAATTTTGACTTTAGTACATTTACATAGACCTTTTCGAGTTCTTGGAGAAAAATTTCTGAAAGTATCGCAGATGTTGGATGTCCCATTCCTAATCCATCATTTACTTTGTAGAAATCATTGTTAAATCTGAAGTAGTTCTGTTTGAGAGTTGTTTTAGTTAGTTTTATTAGTTCTTCTGTACTATTGTCATGTTCATGTACATTAGTTATTTCGCGTATGATGTTAAGTGTTTCTGTGACGGGAACAGAAGTGTAACTTCTTTTACAATAGTAGTAAAAAACATACTAATTAACAACAACTTTCCCATAAGTATAGTAAAGAAAATCATGACACGCAGCCCCAACAGACACACATAACTCCAAATACCGTAAGTACACGCCATAGACAACCAAATTCTAACAATCACACAAGTACAAACACGATGAACAGACAACAAACACAGGCAAACTCTCACATTTCTAATACAAATCCTATCTCAGACAATATAAAATACCTAAGCCTTACATATGAAAAAGGACTCTCAGAAAGATTAAAAACACATTAAAAGACAATACAAACTGCAAAATAGCCCATAAAAATAAAAAAACACTTAATAGTTTAGTTTTTTCTAAAGTAAAATCCACCGTTCCAACACTACAAAACAGCAATATAATCTATCAGATCAATTTTAACGACTGGGACACAAAATACATAGGACAAACCAGCCAATACTTATCAAGCAGGATATTACAACACAAATCAGACATCACAGGACACAAAATAACATGCGCTCTAGCAAAACACGCTAACACACATAAACACAATTTTGATTTTCAAAATCCCGTAATAAGAGATAAAGAAAAACACATACGAAAAAGACTGGTAAAAGAAATTATACATATAGAAAAAACCAAGAACGTATGCAACGCAAGAACTGGCATTGAAAAATTTAGTCAAATATACACAAACATCTTTTCATTATCCAACAGACGAACATAGGGACAACACACAAAAATTGCCAAACTTAACAAAACAAGTAAACACTGGAACTTTAAAAACGGATAACAATGAAAAAAATGTAACCTCCACGCACTTGCTCTGTTTAGTAGCATGAGTAACTTTTCCACTCAGTGACCCCAGTATAAGGACACAATTCAAATGAAAAGGAAAAAACATAACAAACAACAGTAAACATACTTCCCAGGTAAACAAATTTATATCTTTGTATTTTCCAAACATTATTAAAACAAACTTAAATATAAAAATCTATAGTTTTACCATTGTAATTTTTCCATTTTTTTGTTGACCATGTACATAATAGCAAACAATAGACCAGTTTTGTTGAAATAAGTGTCTCAATGTAACAATGTTTTTAGCCCTGAAGATGATATAAATATATATAACGAAACGTTGTCAACGAAGTTTTTTGAATATTAGACCAAAAACCCTCAATAAATCTCAAATATATATATATATATATATATATATATATATATATATATATAATAAGTGATCAAACCACAATAAGAAAATGGGAAAGCAAGACTAAGATCTTTCAACCGTAACAAGCGGTCTTCGTCAGAGTCAAAAACCCAGTTGGATTAATATAAAAACCCAGGGTTAATATACGGAATCAACGTTTCGTCTTTATTTTAAGATATCCTCAGGGCTATAAACTAACAAAAAACAATGGACATTTGTCATATCTACTTTACATTCATCATAACAAATCAAAAAAACTTACTCAAGGCTAGCTTCTAATACCGAACCAACAAAGCCGTTATTTGTCATTGCATGTGCTGCTATTCAGAGACATTTATTGAAAACACTGTTTTTTATTATAATTAATCTATGGCAATATAAACTAATAGTTAATGTTTCAATGTTATCTTAGTTTATATGTCATCTATCGTGATGTCGAGACCATCTGTATATAGTAGTGAGTTTCTGTTTCTTTGCTGTGTGTTCTTTATGCTATTGTAGTTTATAAATACCTGTTTTCTGTTTTAGATAAAAGCAATGAAGCGTCAATAGAACTATGGGAAGAAGTCTGCGACGACATAGGTATATCATAATATTACATTATTACCATTTAACAATATGTTAAACAACTAGTTGACCCGCAAAGTTCGCACCCTATAAAAATCAGTGAATGTTGCGTTACGTTTAGCTAAATTTAATTTGATATTTAATTATTAATTATACTATTTTTTTTTATCAAGGTTAGGTCTAGTTTCAAACAGTACAACACCTTCGTCTATATTTGTAGACACAAATTACTTTGGTTTTGTTTTCTCTCTAATGACATAAAATGAAAGGCCTCAAAGCGTTTCTTTTTTAATGTGGTTTGGACTTTATTGATTGCATCACTTGATAAATTGTGATTTTTCTGCATATATATATTCTAAGAATTTTATGTCGAATTTCATGCTTGGTAACCTTTTTTGAGAGTTTGTCTAATGTCCTACAGGCTCTTCTGAGTTGCTCGGGGAATAAGAAAATCAACTGGCACAAATTTTCCTTTCATATATACATCCTTTTCTTATACATACATATATATATATATATATATATATATATATATCCTATAAACACGTGAAATAACAATCCATGATCAAACCACAATAAGAAATGGGAAAACAAGACTAAGATCTTTCAACTATGCTCTCCATATATATAAATTTAATGGTATAAACAACGCGTTTCGAACACGTAGTCTTTTTCTTCCATTTGTAGTATTCTTCTTATTTGACCCATTAAATTTGTATATGTCGAGATTATTTCATCAGCTTTTTAAACTACAATGAGTAAATACCACATAATATCTGATTGCACTACGTTAGAATTAATATTAAATGTTAACATCTCTCACCCTTTCTCCCTCCCTCATGCAAGTTAATATTAAATGTTTACATCTCTCTCACTCCCTCTCTCTATCTCTCTATCTCCCTCCCTTCCTACTTCCTTCCTAACTCCCTCCAGTGGCAATCTCTCTCCCTCTTTCTCCCTCCCTCCCTCATGCATGTTAATATTAAATGTTTACAACTCTCTCCCTCCCTCTCTCTCTCCCTCCCTCTCTCTCTCCCTCTTTCTCCCTCCCTCCCTCATGCATGTTAATATTAAATGTTTACAACTCTCTCCCTCCCTCTCTCGCTCTCCCTCCCTCTCTCGCTCTCCCTCCCTCCCTCCCTCCATCATGCATGTTAATATTAAATGTTTAGATATCCCTCTCTCCCTCCCTCATGCAAGTTAATATTAAATGTTTACATCTCTCTCTCTACCTCCCTCCCTCCCGACTTCCTTCCTAACTCCCTCCAGTGGCAATCTCCTCCCTCCCTCATTCCTTCCCTCCCTCCCCACTTCCTTCTTAACTCCCTCCAGTGGCAATCTCTCTCCCTCCCACCCTCCCTCCCTCCCTCCCTCCCTACATCCTTCCTAACTCCCTCCAGTGGCAATCTCTCTCCCTCCCACCCTCCCTCCCTCCCCACTTCCTTCTTAACTCCCTCCAGTGGCAATCTCCCTCCCTCCCTCCCTCCCTACATCCTTCCTAACTCCCTCCAGTGGCAATCTCTCTCCCTCCCTCTCTCCCTCTTTCTCCCTCCCTCCCTCACGCATGTTAATATTAAATGTTTACATCTCTCTCCCTCCCTCCCTCCCTCATGCATGTTAATATCAAAATGTTTACATATCCCTCCCTCCCTCTCTCTCCCTCCCTCATGCAAGTTAATATTAACTGTTTAGATCTCGCTCTCTACCTGCCTCCCTCCCTCCCTAACCTCCTTCCCTCCCTCCCCACTTCCTTCCTAACTCCCTCCATCTCCTCCCTCCCTCATTCTTTCCCTCCCTCCCCACTTCCTTCTTAACTCCCTCCATCTCCTCCCTCCCTCATTCTTTCCCTCCCTCCCTACTTCCTTCCTAACTCCCTCCAGTGGTAATCTCTCTCCCTCCCTCCAGTGGCAATATCCCTCCCTTCCTCTCTCTCTCTCTCCCTCCCTCCCTACTTCCTCCCTAACTCCCTCCCTACTTCCTTCCTAACTCCCTCCAGTGGCAATGTCTCTCCCTCCCTCCCTCCCTCCAGTGGTAATCTCTCTCCCTCCCTCCAGTGGCAATCTCCCTCCCTCTTTCTCTCTCTCCCTCTCACCCTCCCTCCCTACTTCCTTCCTAACTCCCTCCAGTGGTAATCTCCCTCCCTCCCTCCCTCACACTCTCTCCCTCTCACCCTCCCTCCCTCACACTCTCTCCCTCTCACCCTCCCTCCCACCAGTGGTGATCTTTAGCCCTAAGCTAATCTAGTCTCTTATACTTATTTTAATATTATATAAGTATTAATGACATGTCGTGCATTATTATTATAATAAAGTGACTGTATCACTGCAGGTGGGACTTCCCTTCTGCTGACTCACGCCATCCCCGTGTCAGACCTCCTCATCAAATCTCTGCAGTCACAGGAGTGGTCTCATAAGGCTCAGGTATCATCCACTTTCTCAAAATTTTAGTTAACTTCATCTCTCTATCTCTCTCTCTCTCTCTCCAAATATATATACATTTTATTGAAAATATCGCAGTTTCTGTATTCACAACCTTTTTATTCACAGATTCTAGCCTCCTGGCGACTTTCCTTATCGTAGTTGGTAAACTATAAATTAAGTTCGCAATGACATTTCCAAGTACATAGGTCACGTGAACGAAAGAAACTTTCGTTCATGTATATATATATATATATATATATATATATATATATATTATAGTATTTTATTAGGGATATTATTAGGGATATTTATTAGGAATATTTTAATTAGGGAGTACCGCCCTGTCTTCCTGCGGGACTCTTCGCTCTTCGCACCTCCTGATGACGACGATGGTCGAAATATCGCTGTGAGTTATGTCTGTGTCTTTTTGTGTGTTTCCTTTGTTTTGAATTTATTTTATATATATATATATATATATATATATTGATGAAAGTATCGACCGTGGAATAGAAACAAAACTAAAGTTTATCGGGACTCGGTCAGTTCTTCAGGTTCAAATTAAACTCTCAAGTTTAATTCTTAAAGCCACCTGGCCTTAATCTTAAGAGATAATGCTTCATTTTATTAGTTTCTTGTCAGTGCATCTAGTTTTTATGCTTTTATTTTAAGTTTTATTCTCTATTTTTTATTAAAGCTTAGTCCATAAATTTTAATTTTTATTTATGTATCATTTCTTCTGTTCATCCCTCAGTTTTTATTATTATATTATTTTATTTGTTTTTGTGTTTATTATTATTTTTCATATTCCTATTTTAATTTATTCTCAAATTGATTCTTGTCTGCCTTATTTTCTGTGACCGGGCGCGTATGTGGCAACATTGTTGGTCTCCAACCGTCTCTGTACCAGTGCGCTTGGTTTCCCTTTCTTATCTCTCCTGAAGACGGTTCAACCGAAAATTAGAGACTGTAAGTGTGTGTTTTTAATTTCTCTACGTTTCTTTATGTACATTGAACTATACACATATATATATATACACATATTATAATATATATCTATTATAATATGTATCACCATAATATATATCTATAATACATTTATAATAAATTATTATTTTAACAATCCTTAAAAATATAAACTAGATAACATTGCATATTTAACTATTTATGATGAAACTATAAATCCTACTTAAATTGTCTGTATCTATTTTGCTATTGCAAGTATTATTAGTATTTTTGATATGTATCATTTCTTTGATCAATCTTTTATTGTATGAAGTTTCATAATCTAAAATTGATGCATTCTCAAATTGAAATGTGTGTTGATTTTTAATTGCATGCGAGGCTAGGGCACAAAACATTTTTTTATTTTTAAAATTTGATTTGTGTAATGCTAATCTATCTTTTAGATATTGTTTGGTTTGACCTATGTATACATTATTACAATTATTGCAAGGAATAGAATATATTATATTTCTTTTAATTAGTTTGTTGATAGGTGATTTGGTGTTCGTAAAAATGCATGTATTTAATTTTTTCTTTACTTTATATGTTATTTTAAAGTTAGCTTCCTTAAGTATTTTTCCAATCTGTTCTGTCAGTCCTTTCACATATGTCACTGATCTATACTGTGGTGAGTTGGTGAGGCCATTATTACTGGAGTGCTGATTTATTTCATTACCTTCTTCAGTGTTTAAGTCCGGTCTTATATTCCTATTAGTGTCTACCTGTGGAGTTATTTCATTATGGTTACTATCTGTTGATCGCATTATTTTATTTATTAAATGGTGCGGGTAATTGTTTTGTTTCAATATATTTTTTACTATATTTAAATTTTTCTTTATAAATTGATTATCACATAAATGTATGGCTCTATATTTCAATGCTAATGCAGTGTTAATTTTGTGTTTTAGAGGGTGGTGGAATAAAAAATTTAGGTATCTATCACAAAAAATTTAGATTAGCATTACACAAATCAAATTTTAAAAATAAAAAAATGTTTTGTGCCTTAGCCTCCCACGCAATTAAAAATCAACACACATTTCAATTTGAGAATGCATCAATTTTAGATTATGAAACTTCATACAATAAAAGATTGATCAAAGGAATGATACATATCAAAAATACTAATAATACTTGCAATAGAAAAACAGATACAGACAATTTAAGTAGGATTTATAGTTCCATCATAAATAGTTAAAGATGTAATGTTATCTAGTTTATATTTTTATGGATTTTTAAAATAATAATGTATTATAATTGTATTATAGATATATATTATGGTGGATACATATTATAATAGATATATATTATAATATTTGTATATGATTGTACTGAAAAAACAGTGTTTCAATAATATGTCGCTTGGAGCAGCACATGTAATGACAGTTACCGGTTGTTGTAATGTAACAGAACCCAGCCTTCAGTAAGTTCTTTTTTAATTTGTTTATGATGTTTCTAAAGTACAAATGACAAATGTCCATTGTTTATTGTTTTTTTGTTAGTTAATGACCCTGAGGATGTCTTAAAATAAAGACGAAACGTTGGCAAAAAGGTGATTCCATATATTTACCCTGACCAAACTCCGAGAAGAAGAAAAAGTGTTTGTTAATATTTGTGGTCAAGAAAACAGTACCGTATATATATATATATATATATATATACACTTTTTTTCGTTGGAAATACGATCCAAAACGGACAAATATAGTTCAATATAAACAAAGAAACATAGAGAAATCAAAAGAACACACTTACAGTCTCTAATTTTCGGTTTGAACCGTCTTCAGGAGAGATAAGAGAGGGAAACCAAGCGCACTGGTTCAGAGACCAGGTCTATATATATATATATATATATATATATATATATATATATATATATATATATATATATATATATATATATAAATATATTAATGATAAAACCACAATAAGAAAATGGGAAAACAAGACTTCGTCAGAGAAGACCACTTGTTACGGTTGAAAGATCTTAGTCTTGTTTTCCCATTTCATATAAAGGTTTTGTCTGTACATTGCTTAGAAATGACGTCACATCTCTAATCATGAGTAAACTGTTTGCATATCTCGTGAGCTAATTATATTATTATGTTGTTTTTTTTTAATAGTAAATATGTATTGTTTGTTTTATGATTGTGTTGCAGGCAGCTTGCAGTATAAAGACATTAGCTACTAAATTAGGACAGTCACTGCCTGATGACGTGAGAGTGTCGTTGATCAACAGTTTGAAATCCTCTCTCCCTGGCAGAACTTGGGACAACAAACACTTCATTCTGCACGCTTTGGCCACATTAGCCAAGTTTACCGAGTAAGTGAAACAGTAAAGTGTGGTTTTATTTTAAGTCATATACCATGCATATTGGTAGTACCACAGAGGGTATTTTTATTTATTTTATTTTTATTATTTGAGGGTGGCTATAGCACCTATAACGTCCAAAAATCACGCAAGGAAAAATCAGGACATACCTCATTAGTACGTAGCAATTAGGACGGACGTACAAATACCCTACAACAGTGGTTCCCAACCTGTGGGTCGTGACCCCAAACTGGGTCGTGACACCAATGCCATGGGGTCGCCAATTGATTTTGACCCGAACGTGAATATTATATAAAACACGGTAAAAACAGAAGACAGTTAAATAAATAACATTATAAAATAAAATTAAGACAATTATATAAATTCACACTATGAAACTAAATGTAACAGTTCATTAAGTCACTGAACATAACGTCCGAGACATGTATTGAACATGTTTTGTTTCACTTGAAAGACCTTAGTCTTCTTTCTCTTTTCTTATGTGGTTTGGACGTAAAAAAAAACACTACTTAAAAAGTTATGCAAAAATATACAGGCATGATCTAGTTGTGCTAGAAATATTACGCACTCTTTTGATGTTAAACAACCAATGTAGACAATAGATCGAAAAAAATATCTGATTAAACTGCAGACCGAAATAAATTAGATGTGGAACACGACTTGAGGTGTGCCATATCGACAACGGAGCCCAGGATAGAATTGCTAGCTAAAAAGCTACAACACCAGCCGTCTCATTAAGGTCAGTTCATAAACATACTTTAGTAAAGCTACATAACGGTATGAAATTTGTTTGTTTGAATACTTTGAAATTGATTTGCAATTAATTAATGTTTTGTAGGAGCTTTGAGATTAATGAATAAATTCTATATTAATCATATATTTAAGGAATATACAGTTACTTCACTAATAAATTGCAATATATGCCAGTTTCTTATAGAAAAAATAAATGTATAAAAGATATTTTAACGATTGGGGTCACTTCCTGATTGCTTGTTCTAAAATGGGTCGCTATATTTGAAAGGTTGGGAACCGCTGCTCTACAAGAAAACATTCTCCTTTATATAATTGTATAGACTACGCGTGACCCTTTGTGTCACTCAGAAGTTACAACAATAGCTATTGAAATAGATTCACTAAACATGATTGACAGGGATAATTTTGTAAATTGTTGGTTAAATGTTATTTAACAGGGATAAATTGTTGTTCCTTGTTATTAAGACACGAAAAGAGGTTCTTATTTGGCCCAAGCTTTTGATATAGTATTCTTAAAATCTCTATATAGATAAAGTTCGTGAGTTTGTTTGTTTGTTTGTTTGTTTGTTTGTTTGTTCATCCATTTCCCGTAGAGATAGAGACCTGAAAATAAAAATAGATTATTTATTACTTGAATTATGTTAAATAAAAGAAAATTATCACAATATTCCCAAAATTGGAGGCAGGGTAGCAAGTGTTTTGCGTGCTCGCCGATGACAGTTGTGCAAATGTATTATATATAAATGTAACAAAAAAAATTTTGTTTAATTTAATATTTGCGTAATATAAACACTGGTAATAAACTAAAGGTATGGAGCCAGGGTAGCTCACTGGCTTGCATAATAATAGCACAAATATATTACAAATAAATGGAAGAAAAAAAATTGTTGAATTTAAAATTTGAATAATATAAACAATGGTAATGAATAAAGGCATTGATCCAGGGTAACAACTCGCTTGCGTGCTCCCTGATGACAATAGTGCAACTGTATTATAAATAAATGTAACAAATATATAATAAACTACTATATTAGAGGTTAAAAATGAATAATTTTAAAAACAAACTTGAACACATCTATCAGATAAAATACGAATGTTCTAAGGAAATATTATAAAGGCAGAAGTCCTTCCTTTTTTGTTTGTCTTACTTTCATGTACTTTATTCTCTCCCGTTATATTTTTGTTACACCTGTTAAAGATTCATTTATTATTTATTATTGATATTATACATAGTTTTAACATATTTTAAACCTGAAGATGACCAATGTATGGTCGAAAGCTTGTGATTTTTTAGTGTATCGTGTTCTCAATATAGTCATTCAGTTTTATTTCTTCCTTTTTTGTTTGTCTTACTTTCATGTACTTTATTCTCTCCCGTTATATTTTTGTTACACCTGTTTTGTTTAGTGTTAAAGATTCATTTATTATTTATTATTGATATTATACATAGTTTTAACATATTTTAAACCTGAAGATGACCAATGTATGGTCGAAAGCTTGTGATTTTTTAGTGTATCGTGTTCTCAATATAGTCATTTAGTTTTATCAGTTGTTTACCTTGTTTGTCTGCATGTCGTTGGCCAACTACTTATGGAAATTACCTCTAGAGCAAAGGACGATTGTACGAAAAATAGAGGCTATCAGTAAAAAGGTTGTCAATGCAGAGGCTGCTGCACATTTCAATTCAATCTGTATCCAAGAAGACCTGCTGCCCACTTATACTAATATATATATATATATATAATATATATATATATATATATATATATATATTCACTGATAAAACGTAATACGATCCAAACTGGACACAATACGAGTTCGAGATTAACAAAGAGCAACACACATAGTAGGGAAACACACTTACAGACTCAAATTTTCGGATAATCCGTCTTCAGGAGAAATGAGAATGGGAGACCAAGCACGTTGTAGGCGCAACGGCAAGTAACCAACCCGGCAACCGCCAGTGCTGTCAACCGTACCCGGTCTTAAAGTATAAAATTAGGAGAAGATATAAACAGAAACTCAGATAAGCAGTACTGGTTGGGTAAAACTATAAGTAGGTGAAAAATTATAAACAATATAAGATAAAAACAAACTATAAGAAACAAAAATAATGATAGAGAAAAGAAGAAAAAATAAATAAATAAATAAAAATAAATACAATACAAAAAACTTGCATTGGTTGTTTTAGTAAATAAAAGATAGAGACTGAAAAAAAAGGGTAAGTATGGGAAACTAGTTAAGAATAAGAATTTAGAAAAATAAAATAAAATAGGATAAAACAAACTAGTAGTAAGAGTAAAAAGTAGTAAATTTTATTTTTCTAAATTCTTATTCTTAACTAGTTTCCCATACTTACCCTTTTTTTTCAGTCTCTATCTTTTATTTACTAAAACAAACAATGCAAGTTTTTTGTATTGTATTTATTTTTATTTATTTATTTTTTTTTCTTCTTTTCTCTATCATTATTTTTGATTTTGATAGTTTGTTTTTATCTTATATTGCTTATAATTTTTCACCTCTTTATAGTTTTACCCAACCAGTACTGCTTATCTGAGTTTCTGTTTATATCTTCTCCTAATTTTATACTTTAAGACCGGGTACGGTTGACAGCACTGGCGGTTGCCGGGTTGGTTACTTGCCGTTGCGCCTACAACGTGCTTGGTCTCCCATTCTCATTTCTCCTGATGACGGATTACCCGAAAATTTGAGTCTGTAAGTGTGTTTCCCTACTTTGTGTGTTGCTCTTTGTTAATCTCGAACTCGTATTGTGTCCAGTTTTGATCGTATTACGTTTTATCAGTGAATATATATATATTTTATTAAAGTAGACAGCAGCTTCCGCATTTACACGTAAATTTCCGTAAATGCGGAAGCTGCCGTCTACTTTAATAAAATATGTTTACAAGAGAATCTGCTGCCAATATACACTAATATATATATGCATGTTTTGTTGAACGACCTTTGTACTGTTGCATGAATCAATTTCATAGTCGATCTTCAAGTTTTCTCACCTTTGATTTAAATCTTTCTGGTATTAAATACACCAGTTCTCCAAAAGATTTATTTTATTTATTTAATACCAGAAAGATTTAAATCAAAGGTGAGAAAACTTGAAAGATCGACTATGAAATTGATTCATGCAACAGTACAAAGGTCGTTCAACAAAACATGCATAAAAGAAGGATTGCTCCCTAAATTTACAAATATATATATATATATATATATATATATATATGATAGATAGATAGATAGATAGATAGATAGATAGATTGAATTAGTTTCTTTTGCAGAGATGTTGCTGAAAGGAGGTCAATTATTGAATCCCTGGAGAAGGAGTGTTCCCGAGAAAAGCTGGAGTACAAATGCGAAGCTATTCGATGCCTGGGAGATGTCCTCGCTGTGTCCCCAGATATCTCATATTTCGACAGAGTTCATCCCATCGTCACGGCTGTCACTGTAATGGTAAGATAGCTACAGATTAATTAAACTATAACACGGCTGTCACTGTAATGGTAAGATAGCTACAGATTAATTAAACTATAACACGGCTGTCTTTGTAATGGTAAGATAGCTACAGATTAATTAAACTGTAACACGGCTGTCACTGTAATGGTAAGATAGCTACAGATTAATTAACTGTAACGTCCTACTTCAAAGCCTGAATTATTAATCATGCTTCTTAAAGTTATTTCACTTATTATTGTTTAACAAGATTTCACAATCTTCTTAAATTGTTAAATAAAAATCAACGTCCAAACTATAATAAGAAATGAAAAAAAAAGACTCATGTGTTTCAACCGTAACTATGTTACGTAAACGTAACCGTAAGAAGACTACGTGTTCGAAACGCGTTGTTTAGACTATTAAATTTGATCAAGTTTCAATAAACTTTTTAATAACCCTTTTTAATTTTTAACTTTGATATGAATGGACCTCCTAGCCTCTTATGGGCCCTGCTTCTTACTTCGCGGTTTCAGTGCATCGTGGGTTCAAAAATATTCATTTAAACATTAGGTTAGCCTGCAGTGGCAGTCTCACAAGGGAACACACGTAGGCCCGAGCATTGGCCCTTTGTGATACCAAAGAATGAAGATTGATTCTACAGTGGGAGTCCTAAATTTTGCCTAACTCAAGTTTGTTTAGAGTAGGGGATCTTTAACGAGTACTTGACATCGTACAGGCGACTGACGGTTTAACGTCCTTCTTGGGACGACATTCTCAGATTTATTCATCTCCCGCATGAATAAATCGAGGGCCAGGTGGGAATCGAACCCCGGTCCTATCAGTTCCGAGGCGAGCACGTAACCACTGAGCTAGCCTGGCCCTCAGTAGGAAAGATAATAACTTATATATCATATTACAAGACAGATTATACGAAATGAGAATTATTTATAAAACGGGGTGTTCCAGAAGTCTGAGTACATTCCAAGTCCTTACATCTGCCGAACTATGAACGGTAGTAAAATGAAAGCGGTCTTATTTTAAAGCTAAACTCGTTAAGTTTTTGTATTGAAAATGATTTGCAGATTCAGTAATGAAATTAACTCAACAAGAAAAGGCGTTTTCAGTTTTTGAATTTGCAAGAACTGAATCATGGTCAGTTTTTCAACGTGCTTTTCGCACAAAATTCTACAAAAGAACCCGAACTGAGGTTCATATTAAGATGGCAAGGTAAACTCATGAAACATGGATATCTGTGGTCAGCTAAGAGACCCTCCTTCATTTAAACATTAAAAAAAATATATATATTAAATAAAGATTCAAAATTCCCACGAAAGTAATGCTCCCACTAAGCTGTGCAGTGAATCATCACTGAAAGGGGGGGGTGTAAGGTACACCCCCCCCCCCCCCCCCCGACTCTCTCTCGTGGGGTCTGCATGAGGCAGTTATCAACTTAATAGTAACTCTCCTATCTAATTGCATTTTTATGCCTGAAGAAGACTACGTGTTCGAAACACGTTGTTTAGACTATTAAATTTGATCAAGTTTCAATAAATTTGGTTTGTATTCAATTCGCATTTTTCTGTATTTACTCTTTTTTTTTTGTGTGTGTTTTCAGGAACAAAATGAAGAAAATAAGGATATTATTGGGAGACTTGTAGAAGTTTCGTATGAGACGTTAGGAAAATCATGGCCCGGAGATAGAGAAACACAAGGTAGTATAAACAGTTGTCAGAATAACAGAGTTAGGGTTAAATCATTAGTTGTGCAATCCGTAATTGTGTGGTATTTACTCATTCTGAGGTAAAAAGGATAAACCAACAAAAGTCTCCACACAAATGAAGTTTTTTATTCAACGCGTTTCGAACACTTTGTGTTCATCATCAGGAAAACACTATAATACAAATTAAATCTAATTAGTTACAAAAAATTAGAGACAAATTAAATCTAATTAGTTACAAAAAATTAGAGACAAATTAAATCTAATTAGTTACAAAAAATTAGAGTTAAGAGAATTCAAGACATACCCAAGGAAGTGGTACTGACGTTGTTTTGTACTTGACTAGTTGTTTTCACTTGACCAACCCGTCAGTACCACTTCCTTGGGTATGTCTTGAATTCTCTTAATTGAACTTTTATTTTTTGTTATTTCACTCTAATTTTTTGTAACTAATTATATTTAATTTGTATTATAGTGTTTTCCTGATGATGAACACAAAGTGTTCGAAACGCGTTGAATAAAACTTCATTTGTGTGGAGACTTTTGTTGGTTAGGGTTAATAGCCTGATAAAGAAAAAAAAACGTGTTTTGAAAACGAGGTTTTGTTGTTTAGGTTGTATTTAGATATAAACAAGAGTTAAGAACTTAAGTTATGATGTGGGCCTAACCTAAAAAGTATTTTAGGCACCTAAAAATAACTGTGTATCTATACAGGTTTTGTGTGCACATTGCTTAGAACTCAGGTGATTTTAGTGTATCTATACAGGTTTTGTGTGCACATTCCTTAGAACTCAGGTGATTTTAGTGTATCTATACAGGTTTTGTGTGCACATTGCTTAGAACTCAGGTGATTTTAGTGTATCTATACAGGTTTTGTGTGCACATTGCTTAGAACTCAGGTGATTTTAGTGTATCTATACAGGTTTTGTTTGCACATTGCTTAGAACTCAGGTGATTTTAGTGTATCTATACAGGTTTTGTTTGCACATTGCTTAGAACTCAGGTGATTTTATTTCATTTGCGTTTTTTATAATTTCCTCGCTTTTGACAAAGTGAGTTCTAAATAAGAATTATGCCTAGAATAAATTTATGCCTCTGTATCTAAAGCTGCAAAACATAAAACAAACTCCAGATCTAATGACAGTTATGGAGTGTACTAAAGATATTTTTTACTATTCTATAATTTTTTTAATAATATTTTAGAATGCTTTGTATGATCAGTGATTTTTTGTAAAATACCCGTCAAATACGGAAACGCCTGCTGGTTAGCTGTAAACAAATAAACTCGACCTTCGAATTTCTATATTTCAAATGACTGTACTTTCAAGTTTCCGTACTTTTTGTTTCTTCTGAATATCATAAATTATCATCCGGGTATTGCTAAGTCACTATGAGGGCAGAGTGAGACCGAGTAGCATAGGCTACTGTAATTTCGTTATCTTAAGCAAACTATACCTTTATTATGCTTAAACAGTATTAATAATACGTGTTTTAATGTATAATAACCATAAACTAATTGTATCCACGTGTATTTGATGATTGTGATTTAAAGTAAGGTGAGGCAGAGAATAGCCTAGCTATCCTCCCTTCTCATATGCCTACGCTACTCCAATTTCATTCAAATCTTTTGAAATCGGTCATTACAGTATTCACCCCGTCTAACCCTACTAAACTGTGTTGAGGCTAGGCTATATATCTTATGGTACGTCTTGGCCTGCCGTCAACAGTTCGGCTAGGCTTTTTTTTTCATTATTATAAAGTTTTAATTAAGTATTAATAACAGTGTATATTTAAATTGAAAGTATAGTGTGCTAAAGTAAGTATTAATAACAGTGTATATTTAAATTGAAAGTATAGTGTGCTAAAGTAAATGAAGTTGAGATAGCCTAGCCCTTCTATAAAGTTTTAGTAAGGTTATATATACGGTATGTCTTGGCATGCTGTCAACCACTTAGCCTACCCTACCCACCATTGGGCTACCACTTACCAGTGTTACCAATTTCTGGACTTTCCCGTGTCCTGATGTGTCTCGGTCTATATTACTACGAAAATTCGAGAGTCGAGTGTTTTTACAGTCTGTTCTGTTTCCGGTCCTGTGTCTGTAACTATTAGTGCAGAAATTCTATTAAAACACTATATGCGAGCCATTTTCTGTAATTATAGTTTATTTTTATTTATTTATTTTTTTCAGATAAAATGATCGAAGAAGTACTAAAAGAGTGTGTAACTCGGCTTGAAAAGGTGACTCGACAAATACAGGTGGCTATTCTTAACTGCATGCTTCAGATGCTAGAGAAAATGCAAGTTTTCAAAGAGCCACAATCCTGTACTCCTTTGTTGTCAGCGATGGTCGACTACTGTTGTACAGCCCTAACATACTCTCTTAGTCAGTATATAATCGACGCAAGCTAATCATATGTTTAATACAATATTAGTACAGGTATTCCACGTTTAACGATAACTATACACAATACACAAACATTGATGTCTCGCGATTCAAGTACATCTAATATATATAAATATATATATACTTTTCCGTTGGAAATACGATCCAAAACGGACAAATATAGTTCAATATAGACAAAGAAACATAGAGAAATCAAAAGAACACACTTACAGTCTCTAATTTTCGGTTTTAACCGAATCTCCTGAAGACGGTCTTCAACCGTCTTAATAATTTTCATTAATCTTAGTCTTCTTTTCTATTTCATATTGTGGTTTGATCATTTATATTATCTTATGACATTGTTGTTGATTATAGAAGTCGGTTGTGTCAGGGTTTAATTTCTTTTTGCTTTTAGGTATTACAACACACAGTGGATTGAAGAAAGCCTCCCTAAATCTAATGCTCTTCTTGATAAACAGAACAAAATGTAAGTCAAATTAATTCCTTTTTAAGCGTTGCCAAGCTAGTTCTTGATTTTACTCTCATTTATATATATATATATTCTCTCTCTCTCTCTCTCTCTCTCTCCCTCCTTCCTCTCTCTCCCCCCTCCCTCTCTCTCTTCTCTCCCTCCCTCCCTCTCTCTCCCTCCCTCTCTCTCTCTCTCTGCCTCCCTCCCTCCATCTCTCTCTCCCTCCCTCTCTACTTGCACATACATGTTGACCACCACCTCAATCTTACTCCTTTATATTTGACTAAAAATTGATCACTTGATTTCATTTTTTTTCAGGTTCTTGATTTTACTATCATTTATATATATGGTATATTCTCTCTCTACCTCCCTCCCTCCCTCTCTCTCCGTCTCCCTCTCTCTTCTCTCCCTCCCCCTCTCTCTCTCTTCTCTCCCTCCCTCTCTCTCTCTTCTCTCCCTCTCCCTCCCTCCCTCTCTACTTGCACATACATGTTGACCACCACCACAAACATACTCCTTTATATTTGACTAAAAATTGATCACTTGTTTTCATTTTTTTTTTAGGTTCTTGATTTTACTCTCATTTATATGTATGGTATATTCTCTCTCTGTCTCCATCCCTCTCTCTCCCCCTCTCTCTTCTCTCCCTCTCTCTCTCTCGCTCCTCCCTCCCTCTCTCTCTCTCTCTTCTCTCCCTCTCCCTCCCTCTCTCTTCTCTCTTTCTCTCTCCCTCCCTCCCTCCCTCCCTCTCTACTTGCACATACATGTTGACCACCACCTCAAACTTACTCCTTTATATTTGACTAAAAATTGATCACTTGATTTCATTTTTTTTCAGGTTCTTGATTGATTTTACTCTCATTTATATATATAGTATATTCTCTCTCTATCTCCCTCTCCATCCCTCTCCCTCCCTCCCTCCCTCTCTCTCTCCCTCCTCTCTCTTCTATCCCTCCCTCTCTCTTCTCTCCCTCCCTCTCTCTCTCTTCTCTCCCTCTCCCTCCCTCCCTCTCTACTTGCACATACATGTTGACCACCACCACAAACATACTCCTTTATATTTGACTAAAAATTGATCACTTGTTTTCATTTTTTTTCAGGTTCTTGATTTTACTCTCATTTATATATATGGTATATTCTCTCTCTATCTCCCTCTCCCTCCCTCCCTCCCTCTAACTCCGTCTCCCTCCCTCTCTTCTCTCCCTCCCTTCCTCTATCCCCCTCTCTCTCTCCCTCCCTCTCTCTCTCCCTCCATCTCTCCCTCCCTTCCTCTCTCTCTACTTGCACATACATGTTGACCACCACCACAAACATACTCCTTTATATTTGACTAAAAATTGATCACTTGTTTTCATTTTTTTTTTCAGGTAAGTTAAATCTCGAACTAAAAAAGATCGAATCCCTTTATTTGGCACATAAAGAAGACTTGGAATTAAATCCTTTGCCAGAAATAAATTCTCGTTTAGCAGACATCAAAGAAGCATTCAGATCATAACAACATTATTAATATGTTAATTTATGAAGTGTATAACGTATCTGTGTATACTATTCAATATTAATTCTTTCAGTATATTTATTTAAAATACGCTAGTTTATTTCATGCCGAACTCAGTTCTCTTAAGATCTATAGAAGTTTGGTAGTGGAGTCAACCTTGAAACGGTGTTCACGCATACATTTTAGCTCGGTGCTTAACATAATAGCTTATGAACTGGTAGGTCCGATGTTCAATACCCATTCAAGCCTATATTTATGTACGTGGTCACAGTTGGTTAGAGGTAGTAGACAGTCAGAGATTGAAAAATCAAAATGAAACTAAACCTGTAAATAGAGCTTTATATTCTATTTTTCACTGAGCGTCTGCACTACCTTCAGCCAAAGACAGTCGATTCCGGTTAATTGGGACACATCGGGACCGAGGCGTTTTGTCTCAATTAAGCGGCTGTCCCAATTAAACCAATTTCAATTTTTTTTTTGGAAATTCAATTGATTGGTTTTATTAACAATGCCATTAAGCATTGGAAGTGGGGGGGGGGGGGGGGGTTTGTTTTGACGCTGCACCGGCTCGGTTAAACCGGAACTCAGTTAAAACATACTCGGTTAAGTAGGACCTCTACTGTACTAAAATCTTAAATTTACTGTCCCAATTAAACATACAAATTTACAATTGTAGTTCATAGTTTGGTTTCCGTTCTTTGAGATTTGTCCCAATTAGACGGAATCCACTGTACTATGAAAATGGTAAAAACATATATCAAGAAAACTTACCACATACGTCATAACTGTTTAACTATTTTCATCTAACTTCTATGATATATTTAGTCAAAGTGAGAAAACTATGACAGAATACACCAATGTTGTTGTAACTGGAGCCTAGAACATGGAAAATTTACTGGCATTAACCTTCACACTTCGACAATTCTCACATGAATACATTAAAAGTGAATAACATGATCACATTTAGCTAGCTTATCATATCTGTCTTGTCATTTTGACTAATCTAACACGACTACTATGAAAATATAAAAAAAAATTACAAATACGGGCAAACCTACAATATTACTGTTCACGCTTTGACTTCACTCAGAGAAATATTATGAAGGGGAAAAATATATCACATTAAGGAAACCAACTGTATAGGTCATAATTTTTTGACTATTTTCATGCAACTTCTATGATATATTTAGACTAGGTCTAAATAGTTTCCTACTTTGACGAAATATATATATTAGAAGAACAAGATGCGCAAGACAAAAAGGTTCGTGCATTGTATCATAGTTTCTTACTTTGACGAAGTATATATATTACAAGTACTATACGCGCGAGACAACACTATAAGTGTATTGTGTCATAGTTCCCTACTTTGACGAGGTATGTATATTAGATGTACTAGATGGGCGAGACAGCAATGTTCGTGTATTGTATCATAGTATCTTACATTGACGAAGTATATATATTAGAAGTACAAGACGCGCAAGACAAAAAGGTTCGTGCATTGTATCATAGTATCTTACTTTGACGAAGTATATATATTAGAAGAACAAGATGCGCAAGACAAAAAGGTTCGTGCATTGTATCATAGTTTCTTACTTTGA
>JAPFBL010000745.1:0-99929 GCA_026182355.1 Hermatobates lingyangjiaoensis
ATTGTAGAGTGTTTTTAGAGGTGTGATTTTGTATTTAAGCCAGAGCTTCCGGATGTCATTTTTGGTCTGTATGAGTCTTTTGGTTGCTTCGGAGATGGTGTTAATGGATGTGTTAGGGTACGTACGTGTTGTTGTAGTTGCAGAGTTTTTGGCGTGTATGATGTTGGTAGTTAAGTTGTGAATAGCAGTGTCTATTTCATGTTTGTTGAGTAGGGCTGGTGTGTCGTGCACAGCTTGTCCGAGTAGGGATTTGTAAAGGTTCCAGTCGGTGACAGAAATTAAGGGAGGAGGGAGTTTGAGGCAGTGTTGGGCAATGGTCATAAGGACTGGAAAGTGATCGGAGGTGAGTTCGGTCAGGGTTTCTACTTGTATGTTTGGGGCGTACTGATTTGAGATAGCAATGTCAATAGTGGAGGATGTTGTCTTGGTAATTCTAGTTGGTATGTCCGGATATGACACGTTCAGGTTGTTCGTGGTGGCTAGGTCGTAGATGACTTTGCCTCTGGTGTTGTTACGTTTGCAATTCCATGTGATGTGGTGAGCATTTAGGTCTCCCGCTATAATGGTTGGTGTGGGGCCCTGCAAAAGGGTTGTTAAGCTGTAGCTAAGGAGTTGTTTGTTAGGTGGGTGATATACCGATGCGAGCTTGAGGGAGTTATACCGAGTGTTAACGAGAATGGTGGTTTGTTCGAGTGTTTCATCAGGGGATGTTGGAACATGTGCCGTTTGGAGGTCTGATCTGACGGCGACTAGGGTCCCTCCACCTCTAGGTTTGTCTTCACTCCAGTTATAGTGTTCCCTGTCAGTGCGGTATACCGTGTATCCGGGGATGGTGAAACTTTGTTTGTGTGTTAGTCGTGTTTCGCTGGCAAGAAGAATGCTTACCTTGTGTGTTTGTAATGTCTGCGAGAGTTCGTCTTTTTTGTTGCGGATACCTTGGGCGTTCCAAAAAAGTATTTTTGTGCAGTCAGTCATTGTAATAAGGTTGTTACCAGCAGTGCACTTAGCGGTATGTTATCCATGGATTGATGGAGCTGGACGGCCGCAGTGATTTTGCTAAGCAGCTGCTCATTTTGGAGTTTCTTAAGTGTTGCTTCCAGTAGCGAGGCATCAATCTCGGTTCTTTCGACGCTGGTTGCTGCCTCCCGTTGTGAATTTTTCTGGGTAATCTGGCTGTAGGTCACACCGGGCTGTCTTGTGCGGCTGTTCAGTAGTGTAGGTTTCTTTTTGAGGGCTTCTTTGATGGTGGGACAGCCTCTATAGCTTGCAGGATGGTTTCCTTTGCAGTTGACACACATGGGGGGGGTTGCCTTGTCCTTCGGGCATTCTCTGTAGAGGTGTCCTTCAGGACATTTGACGCACCGTGGGGCTAGGTGACAGTATTGCTGGGTATGCCCGATCCTCTGGCATCTGAAGCATTGTGGTGGGCTCCTCCTCTGTCTTGAGGGTTCCACCCTTATTTGGTATCCAAGGAGTTCCTCCAGGATGAGCTCTTTAGTAGTTACAGAGACTTCGTAAAGTGGCAGTTTTTTGGGTTGGCCGGTTTCGGCATCCACGGCTCGACTGGATGTTAGTTGCTTGACTAGGGAGGTTGGGATTCCTTTGTGTTCAAGTTCTGATTTAATTGCTTCCAGTGGCAGGTCCAGAGGGAGGGGGCGGAGGACAAATCTGTAGATGCGTTGTTCCCACGTTGACCTATAGGTGTGATATTTTATTCCACATTTGAGAAGGGCCTTGCTTACAACCCTGTATTTGTTATCATCTGGGCACTGTATTTTTACTGTCTTCCCAGTTGTAGTGGCTTTATAGAAGTGAGTAATATGAGGGTTTTCGGCTCTGAACCGCAAGAACTCAGCACTGCTTTCAATAACGTGTGGAGGAGGGAGGTTTGCCTTGGTCGGGGTCTCCAAGTTAACACCTTGTGAGGTGGTATTTAAGGTGTCCGGAGTAACCGCTCTGGTGGGCTGTTGTGTCGTATGGGTGTATGTCTTTGTGGGGGAAGGAGAGGATGAGATCCGGGCTCGTCTCCGTTTCCTCCTGTTCTTCACTTCGGAAAAGCCACTGGTATCTTCAGTTTCCGCAGTCTCCGGGGTCAAGGGGTTATCTAGCGAAGGCATGCTTGGTCCTTGCAGGGGGCCTAAGGATTGGTTCGGGGGTGGTACTAGGGCTGAAGAGTCCTCTAGTAATGGTGGGCCGTTTGGGAAGTCCTCCTTCATTAGGGCCAGTAACCTCTCCATGTGTACTTTCGCCTCGTTGATCTGGTGCATGTAGAACCTATAGACCTCCGAGGGGGACTTTGGCAAGGGGCTCATCGTGTGGAGTGTGTGATGTGAGTGCGTGTGTGAGGTGGTGAATAAGGGGTGGTGTGGGAGAATATTGACAGTGGACTGTCCAGGGTATGGCAGTATTGGCAAGGGCTTACCTGGAACCGGTGGAAGCAGTGCAGCTCTCTCTACCAGCAGTCAAAGGGGGACAACGCTGCCCTCGAACCCAGAGGGTCCAGCTAGCCAGGTACAGGAAACACGCTAAAGCGCGACCTGGCCAGTTTTAAAGGGCGCAACCCAACCTTGAGCAACTGACTCTTTCTGGCCGCCTGAGGGGGACTATGCTACCCTCGGTGCCCAAGCTTGGACACCAGCCGACCAGGTTTGGCCACACTACGGTGTGAGCTGGTTGGCTTTAAAGGGCGCTACACAACACTCAGGCAGGCTGTTATCGGGCCGCAAATGGGTGACTTGTAGTTCCACTGGGGCGGTGGGGGGTCCGGTCCCTAAGGGTGTCCCGTGGCGGGCAGGTTCCTTCAGCGGCAGCCAAATCTCTTCAGGAGCGAGGCAGATTAGGGGAGCTTCCGTTAGTCAGGGGACAACGCTGCCCTCGGACCCAGGGGGTCCAGCTAGCCAGGTGTAGACCCACGCTATAGCGTGACCTGGTTAGTGTTAAAGGGCGCTACCACTCTGGAGCGGAAGTGAGAAGCCAGCCGCCTGAGGAGGACTACGCTGCCCTCGGTGCCCAATACTGGGAGACCAGCCAACCAAGTTTAGCCACACTATGGTGTGAGTTGGACGGCTTTAAAGGGCGCTACTCAAACTCTCAGGCGGGGTCTTTACTGGGATGCAAGTATTAACATAGCCTATCGTTCAGCAATTGAGAGCAGAACAGCTATTGGATCCCTTTCTGGAAGACTGCTATTTCGTTATTCTGGCCGGGATTACAGCTCCAATCTAGGTGTACTGGGTACGATGACAGGGTATATCGTGCAGGGAGGGCGATATGCTTGGCCTCTGGGTGTGAAACTCTGCGATGTCTAAGTATGTCAGGGACCGTCGATGATAGATACGATGAGGTGAGTGATGTGTGGTATGCTGCTGATGAAACGATGTCATATGATGATGATCATGAGTAATATGATATATGATAGATGCGTTGTCTATGTATATATCATGATGATGATGTACATGTGATGATGATCTGATGATCTGTGGCGAATATGTTGGATGTCATATGATCCTATCGATGATGAGTCATGGGTGAGTGATGTTCTATATGAATGATGATGATGATATGATCTATGGGATGATGGATATGATCGGTCTGATTTTGGTAGACTTACTGTCATCGCTACCACACTTATATACTCCTACCTCTGCTTTTACCTGAAATCGTATGATCCACCTGTGATGTCCATGGCTAATTAGTTTATTTAAACATGCCCTATGCTATTATTGGCCAGTTTTGTTCAAATTATTGCTAGCAGTCTGATGTGAGTTACATTTGAAGCAGAACTCACAATGTTTTTAAAAGCTTTTGTTTATTTACTCTATTTTTATAAACTCATAAGTAAATATAACTTAACATGATGGGTAATTTAAAAAAAAACAATTATTGTTCACATAAAACAGATTTATGTTGAAAATTAACTTGTTTCAACTATGTAATGTTCTTGTTCAGGTTTATATCTAAAAACGTACATATTTATAAGATTTAATAACATAAGAAAGAATTACTTCAAAATTAAATACACTTAATTGAATGGTAACTAGAACTTTTTAAGTCGTTTAAAGGGAAAATGGTATGAAAAGTGTAATTTAATTAAATAGTTTTTCGTAATATTTTCCCTTGTTAAAAATTTCAGCAGTGCTATTCACCATTCATTAATTTTATTAAATTTCCAAGTAACTCAGTCGTATGTCATTAAAGTTTGATATACATGTGTTATAAATGTAAGCTTAGAAGAACACTAAGTGTTTGAATCACATTGTTAGTTTTTAACATAAAGGTCTTTTGTGTCGAGATATCATTGTTTTTGAAATTCCCCATCATGAGTAAATACCACATGATAAATTTTGCAAGTAATGAAATTTCCCCATATTTCATTGTGAGTCTGTCTATTGAATCTACCTTGAAATGAGTACGTCATTTCATTTTATATGACAGTCGATATCATGATAAAATCAAAAGCACAGCTTGAACACAGACGGAACAATTATCAGTTGCATTCAGGGCTACTCGTCTTGTACCAAAAACTTTACCCAGTCGACTTGTCTCAGTTTACAGTTGAGTCGTTCGGTACCACATGACAGTTATTAAGTCATGAATGACTGAGTCGTCTGCCATGAACCACATTGAAACATGTGGTTCTGGCAGACGACAAATCAGTTCAGACTTTTTCAATGTTAAAGAGAAGGAAATATATTTCTATATAAATTGTAATATAGGCTTTATTTAAATGACCTATTTTTTTATCACCGTTTTTGGCAATGCGATTTGCTTTGTATTTGGAGTTTTAGAAAACAAATAATACATACTTGAGAAAAAATAAAGTAATTAATCAGTTACACGTATTTAATATTCATAATTTATCTAAAAAGAAATGTAAAAAATCTGATGTGGTACGCGACAGGATTTCTATTTACCTCATTACAAACACTAACCCACGATTGATCGTAAATCAATATAGCGACAATAATTATTATGATAATAACTAATATAATAACCTTTTTAGTTTAAAATACTGATACCTTTGTCTCCTCATCTCTGCACAATGCAAGATCTACCCAGAAATTTCAAGTGAATGAGAATACATACATTTACAAATCTATTTATTGGCATAATTTAATATATATTTTTTTATAATATCTTGCTCATATGCATACATATATATAAAGTAGAATCACAGAAGTTTATTTAGTTTGCGGAATCGTTTCATTTAGTTGATATATATTTACTGATTTACGCATTTGTTATTTACTTTATCCAAAAAACATTAAAATCTTGCCAATTTAATTTTAAGAAATCCAAATTTGGCACATTTTTCAAACAGATGATGCATGCATTGCCAATCATCTGGTGTAATGATTGACTGAAACTCTTTTACAGTAAAAGTAGATATTATTTGTATTCAACAAAAAAAATCTTTGTTTTCACCCTGCAATATGTCTTATTTTGGTGTTTACTTTGAACAACAATATGATTTTGATTTATAAATAAATTTGCTTGATTGTATCAATAAGTACAAGACGCATTTCATTGTAAAAACTGAAATTATGGTTTTTTGAGGTTGAAAATTTATATTTATATCATAAGGAACTGTTAAGTAATAATATATCTGGTGAACTTTTGATTTCAGCATCAAAACGTTTTGAGATAACCTGAGATACTGTGTGATTTCTGATAAGAATAAATCAAGAATAAGTACTAATAATTGTATTTACAATTTAAAATTATTTTCCAGATTCATAAAGCCAAGAAATTAAAACATATAAGGAGAAAACTTATAATCGAGTGTTAAATTAATAGCTTCATTTTTTCTTTTTTTGTGAAATTGACTAATGGATGAATGAATTAAAAAATGGGTTAGAGGTTCCAGGACAATAATTTTATTTTTATGTCAAGTAATGTTAAGTAATTTTCTTAAATAGTTTCATAACTTGTTTCTTTTTCCATTTACCTTTCTGAAGGTGACTTGACGTTCAGAATTACACTGAAGGTCTATCATTTTAGACTTAACATCATCAACATCAAAGGAAAAGCATTGCAATAGCATTAATATATTTCTCACCACTGAAAGGTGCACTGAAATTAGTAATTATTTTATAAGCTGAAAATTAAAGAGGTTTTCTGATAGATCTTGTATTTTCACAACTAAATTTAGTACAAGATTCGCTCATTTAACTGACAGAGCAGACAACCTTCCTTTGTGCTTGTAACTTCTTACACCGTCTACGATGCAAAAAAAAAAATCATTTTATGTATACATGACTGCATATATCAACATATATATCTACATCACATATATCAACAGATAAATGACTATTAGAATATTCCGAAAAAAGAATCACATAAAAACAAAAATTATAATATTGGACCTACGTCACTTGCTAAAATAGTAACTCATTATAAGGTTTCTTATTGCATATGTTGCTGCTGTATTCATAGTAATTCTGTATAGTTACAATACATAATTTAATGGTAACTGTTTTGAAACAACTGCTAATTAACAACAGTTCTTAAGCTTTGTTTAAACCTCACACAGTTTGTTAAGAAGTTTCAACAAAAGCTACAATAAATAAAAACGGAATTATTCTAATTATTTTCAGTACTCTTGAAAAAATGTTTACTTACGTGAAGTTGAGTGTAAAATGAATATATATGTTGATGAGTATCATCCGTTTTTTTTGTAACGGGTAAAATATTTCGTACTGTTAATTTTAAATGTTGATGCAAATTTAAAAGTAGGAATTTTGAATAGATTTATTGAATATGGTAACAAAGAGCACCTTTACAAATCAGTAAAAATAATGCTTTGATTGCAGAAAATATATATAACTAATTGTTGAATGAATAATATTGAATACTAATTAGTATTTATGGTGCTATTGAAGGCTATACATAAGTGGAACAATTGCTTCATTGATAATAAGTGTTGAGGTTGTATAATAGACAAACAAACAAACATGTAAGCAAGCAATATTGCCCCAGAAAAAAAATTCTGATAGTAGATCGAAGGGCACAAGAAGAAATGTTGCATCGCTGCTGAGAAAAAGTGAGTTTCAGAGCTATTTTAAGGAATGCTGAGATACCTGATGAAGAGAGGTTTTCATCGAACTTCATCAAGCTGAGGCACATTAGCCTGGTGGCAATTTAGACCCCATGATTAATCAAGATCCTATTATGAGGGTTGTGTGCTTCTAATCATTTCACATAATAATTTCTTTAGAGAATTCTTATTTTCTAGTTAACATTTCAGCGATCCATGAAATATGAGATAACTGTCTCTGTATACCCGAGAACAATATTCTTTCCCCTTAAATAACAACCAAAGTTTTATAAAAGACAATTTTTATGAAAGAAAGATATCAGATAATCTGTGGGTAAAGAAACGGAAGGTGCAGGAGATAGTGCTTATATTGTGAACCTCGGGTATGCCGATTAGATTAGATTGAACAAATTGAAAAGGGCTTGAGATTGCCAGGTTACCTATCCTTCTACCAGCAGACTATCATGTTTTGTCTATCACCCTATGACGACATGCTTAAATTGTTTAAACTCAGAGCTGGTGACACTCTAAATCTAACCAGAGGTTGCAATTAGTTAAATAACCCTCTATAAAATGTAAAACATTAAGCATTGACTACATTATTGATAATAATATTTACTATTCTGTACTTTATAGATTATTGGGCTAATGAAATCTAAATGACTGCTTATGTGAGCATTGTAACCTAGTAACCTGTAACCTAGAAATGAAATATTTAATTATAATACATACCATTTTTTTGGTCTCATTTCATGTTTATGCATTATGAAAATGCATTGTTTAGTACCGTATACTCATAAACTTGAAATATGCGGATTTCAGTGCATAGAAAAATTTTTGTTGGTGTCCGTTTACAATAATGTCGAAACTAACTTTCGACTAGAGCTGATGACAACTGTATTGAATGCTACCAAGAAGATACATTTCTTTTTTTATTCTACACCTTGTTTCATTTTGATTTTGTCTAATTTTTCTAATTTTTGAAAAATCAATTCTTTTATATTATCTTACATCGGTTTGGAGAATCGTTCTTTAGCCTTGATAGTCTTGAACCATTGAATATGGAACAACTATTTTTACAATTTTTGAAAAAATAAACTGGATTTGTTTACCCTCAACTTTAGTAAAAGTAAACAAAATACTAATCTTGTTGAGTTTTCAAAGTTTTCAAACTCATTCATTTGAGTTTTGGTATTAATTTACTGTAAATGTTCTGTGACTATGAAATGGATCATACTATAATTTGACCTGTTAAAGTAATAAATATCAAGCTTCTTCAAGAATTTTTCTTTTAGGAATTATTGGAATACATATTATGCAATTAGTAGTTTTTCTTCCTTCATTGTGGCTACTTTATCAGTTATAACAAACTTGTAATCACTGATTTAGAACAATCTGTCATGCTATTATTATGAAACAGATTTCATAGTTTCGTCAGACTCATGTGCATTGAAGTCAATTGTATAGTACTATTCTTTTTAAATGAATTTTAATACTATATTTTTTTAATAAACTTCATAATCAACTACAAACATTTATCTCTCACTTTTATAGGTATTTCTTTATAATTCGCTGAAAATTGTTTATCTCCTAAACTCGATTAGCTCCGTTTAACATATAATGAAGAAGTTCTTGCAACCTATATTTTTGCTTCATGGAAAAAAAAGAGGACCGTTTCAACTTCAATTTCTGACCGTAAAACTACTTAAGTAAGAATACTGAATCCATGTACATATATGAAGGTCATTAAAGAACTTAGAACTTGAAGTTAATTTAGTTATATCCAGAGTTTGATCGCGAGAGATATGACTGCGGAGTGTGAGAGTCTGATGAGGTTATTGACTCTGTCAATAACCCGTCAGACATTTAAATGTCAGATTGACCAAATGCAGAATTAAAATGAATGTAAAGCCACATTAATAAAATTAAAAATGAGTTTACTGTTAACGAGTTTGATCATATGAGTACCTATAGTAAAGATGAGTGTAAACCACTCCAGTTTTTTTATATTACAAACATTTATGTCACATTGATATGGGATTTAGCGCAAAAGGTTCATGAAATATGCTCATTGCAGTGCATAAAAACAATTTTTTTTTTGTGTCCGTTTTCAATAATGTCACATTCTAACCTTAACGACCGAAGCTGATGATAACTTCATTCTGTGTTACCAAGTAGATCGATTTTCTTTTTAGATCACGAACCACATTTGGTTGAGTTATAGTAATAATAGAATACTATATCAAAAGCTTGGGTCATATAAGGATCTGTTTCCATGTCTTAATAACAAGAAACAACAATTAAAATGATCTCTGTCAATCTTGTTCAATAAATTAATTTCAATAATTATCGTTATTATAATAATTCTGAGTGACACAAAGGTCACAGTCTAGGTCTACAATGTAGTTGAAATGATATTGATAAATATATTTATTTTTGCTATTATATAGAATAGTTTTTCGATATTACAAATAAAAACACAATGTTGTTTGACTGTGAGATAATAAGGACAGTACATGCAAAGTAGCGAGGACTGTTCGAAGCGATATTTACTTTTCAGTTTTCTATATCCTATAATAAATGCAATTGTAGTTTTGTATTTGTAACTATATGTTGAAAATACAAATGATGAGAAATGTGCGATGCTGAGGAAGTGTGCAAGTTGTATTGTCGAAATGGACTAAGAGAACGGCTCGTGTTCTGTGCGGTAAGAGGCATGGGTAGCTCTCACACTAAAACAACACTATGGCTGACCCTATAAAAAGCAGCTGTCAACTTTATATCGAGCCTCGTCCTGCTACTGTCTTATCGCCCATTCTCTTGTCTCCCCGCCTAGTCTTTACTGCTCCCAAAAGCCCTTCATCCTAGCCCTTCCCTATAATGTCCCGCTCAATTCAACCCTCATAACCCCTAGCCCTTTATATTCAGAACGAGGCAAACACATGGTCATTCAAATTGAGCTCTTGCACTGAATTATATTTCTTTAACTGTCAACAGAACCAGAGTTTTATAAACAATATATCATTTTTGATGTTATTTTTATCTAATATTTAATTCCCATTCTCAGTACATTCTGCGGTGATTATCTCACAAAAATTATTTTACGTGTATTTATATATAAATAATTTTTTGCAAAAAAAAACATTACTCAGTAGACACTGTTATGTTCAGAATTCACTCATAACAACTGAAACTGAACATTCCAAAGGTGAAATATTCACAGTACAGATAAAAAAAACTGGAGTGACGTAACTCAACTTTAGCATAAGTAAGTGTATATCAAACTAATAATAGTTTTAGTTTTACTTTAATGTGACTTTCCTACAGACGTAAATTGAAGCGTAATGTTTGATGAAACCCATATATCACCAAATTAATGATTTCAGTGTTTTATTGTGACTATACCCTTCCCCATTTTCCACTCTATCCTCCTCTATTCCTCTCTATCCAAGTAATCGTATATGTTAACTTATATTTACGAGTTTTATTAATAACTTCTGACATGTGAGAACAGTAGACAGTAGGTTGTTTCTAGATATAATGAAGTTTTTAATTCATAAAATTATTTCTGATGTTTTCTCCGCTTCCTGTAAACTACTCAAGAAGATTGTACCAAACATTTTTTTCATTTTATACCAGTCTCAAATGATTTCAAATTGACCGTAGTGGTGTTCTCTATTTCCACATTAACTGTAAATAAAGCATGTTTAATACTTATGAACACAGGTGATTGAAAGCAAACTTAAGAAGTCAATAAACTAATGGAATTCTCTTCAATTTTAGAAAATTCTCTTGTAATTTCTTAAAAAACTTTGATATAAACTCAGTTTTTTTTATATAGTTGAATAAAAAATGAAAACGTAAGTCTATGGTAAACATTAGTGTCTGATAACAATAATCCTTAAGCCAGACCCAACATTCGGATGGAGAAACAAATGATGTATAGTAACTTGCATTTGTTTTTGTTTGTAAAACTGGTGTTGTATTATTTGCAATGGGCAAATAATACTTCTGAATCATGAACAAAACTCTAATGGGGCACAGTTAACTGTCATTCGAAATATTGTTAGTTCTTACTTAGTAGGTAGGTAATCAGTCTGGAGTATTTAAAAAAAAAACAAACAAAAAGTTCACAAAAACCGCCCAAAAAAATAATTTTTAGAAGATTTGAGTAAGATAATATTCTTCTACAAATTTCAATTAAAATATATTTCTAATATTATAATTGGTTAATATAATATATAACAAGAATATAAATTTTAAACGTAAAAAGTAAATGACATTTAAACATATAAAGTTTTCCAGAATAAAGGGACTGTCAATAGATGTATTGTTACAAATATATATGCGGTACTCTTTGGCAAATTTGTATTTGATATCAAGTTTTTTCCGAGGTTTTAAAATATACATTAGGTGGAACACATTGTTAGACAGCCATCCATCATACCATGGAAGCACCATAAAATATATTATAGGTAGCCTTAACATTAACATTTAAGAAGTTCACTCATCCTACATAGCGTATTATCTTATTAAATCATTCCATATTTTCTGTTTATTGACCTCAACATAACTATTTTATTTCACTCGTTCCATTTATCAATTCTAACATATCCCACAAGTACTGTAAGTATTTCATTATTTGAAGAAGAGATCTCAATTTTATAGCTTTATTGGCCTTCCCTTTAATTTGAATTTTATGTCAACGTTTTTAAAAATTACCGATTCCAGGGTATTTTTAGGTAAAATTTCATTGTTTTATAAGCTATTCGTTTATACGCCCCTAGTGGGACCATGCAGTTCTACCACAAGCTGCATTGCCTTATATATATCCACAGCGTTCTTTGAACCAGGGGCCAAATCGTCACTGACCTTACCTGTAGCTGAGCAGGTTCAGTAGGACCTTTGGTCCGGAGATCGATTCAAATCTGTTAAAATAAATCGGTACTAGGAGCAGCGGGGGCCCATGGAGGGGTTCTCTCTCCATCCTGCCAACTGAGATTGGATTCGTAGTGGCTGTTGGTTCTCACCCAAGTTATGTAGACCTTTGTGATTGCTGTGTGAGAAGCAGTAGCTTCTCGGGAGGATGCCTGTTTAGCATACTGAGGTGATACAGACCCCAAAGCAGTGGGAAAGTACCTTGAACTCAGCGGATTGGAGTGGACAACGGGTACTTGCCTAGTAGAGGCTTGGCTCTGGACGGGAGTTCAGAGTGGGGACGGTTAGATACCATCTAAGCCCTTATATGTTCAGTTCACACAACTAGCACAGACCAGGTGACATTTAGCCAACGAGAGGTTTGTAATCTCTATCTATGAATCGTTTCTCTTGAGGTACTAACAACACTGCTCACAACGACGCCCTGATGGGGTCCGATGCGCTACAAGTAGCAAGCCCTGGTCCCGAGGTAACAGGCATTGCCCTCTTCAAAGGGGGACGACCGAATTCATGAAAATCCTATGGTAGTCCTAAAACTGTAAGGCATTGTGGGTTAGCCTGCCACTCACTATCTGTTTAGGGTTAAAAAAACGTATTCTGAATTCATAAAGTACCACGAATTCTATTTTGATTTACAAAAATTTAAAAAAAAATTCTACTCATTCTTTCTTAAATACTATTTTGTGATGTTTTAGGTGCTATTTCTAGTTGCCATTTCATTTTGATCCGTCAGACGATGAGATTTGTATCTTGTCCAGTGGCTTTCTAATTTTTTCAAGTATTTTTATATTATATTGAAAAAAATATGTAATATTACTTAATAACTACATAGCATATCTTTGGTGTAGTACAATTTTTTTCGTAAAATGTGTTTTACATTAAGGATGTGTTTTTAATTGAGGATCCATTAAAGGTTTTGGGATGTACTACCCTACAAAATGTTTTGGTACACACACACCTCCTACCAACTGAGCGACATAAACGCAGTCATCATGGGAAATGCCCGATAGGACTTTGGGGACCTCGAAAAATTTAAATGCGTCCAAATCATGACTTCAGTTTTTTACATCATTACTATACCTTACTAAGAGTAAGGTAAAATATCAGGAGTGGCCTATAACTTCACCACTTTTATCATACATTTAAGGTTGCTATCGTGTGGTCGAAATATCAAAGCCGTAAATATCAATAAGGCTATAGTTTGTGTATATATGGTATTTAATCATTTATAGTTCTGAGGATAGTACCCATGAAGTAGCGTGATACATTGAATATACGGCATCTTTTAAACAATTCCATAAAACCATCTTTTATAGTATTTGAGGCAGATCATTCGAAATAGCCGTATATAATTCAAATATAAAATCATTAAATTGTATGTCTTGAGCCAGTTGTACATGTATTCTTATCATTTATTATATTATTAAACTTTATCATGTTTATAATAACTTGATAGCGTACAGTTGCAGTAATGATACACAATTAATATATATAATACACACTTTTAAACACTTTTCATACATCCATCATTTGTACTGTTCTTTCAGTACACTTTACATAACTATATATCATTAATATATGACATGTTTTTAAGCACATATGACATGTTCTTTTTATTGATCTTTAGCTTTGTTTCCATTTTTTATTTTAAAAAATTTTTTTTTCACTAATAAAAAAGGGTTAAATTTATGCTTAAATTAAGTGTTGTAATAGTGTGAATACATTTGAACTTACAAAAATTTGTGTTTTCTATGTTTTAAACGAATCCAACGTTTCAATTAACAAATTAATAAATAAAATTACGTTCACTTTTATCAAAGAGAATTCATTACCCTATTACTCTTCTACTTGTGGATATCAATTAGGTAATTATTAAGAAATAATAATATCAGCATCCATATTACGATATTGGATCGTGTATGCAATTAAAGTTAATGACTTAAAAGAATTGAAGTCAACGTCTTAGTAAGTTATATTATATGATATTTTTGAAAATAGATTTACCTTTTTTACAGGAAATTCAGACTGGCTTAAAAGTGTGTTTATTTTATGTGATTAATGATTTGGCTAAGAGGTTGTAAACAATTCATGCCAATATCTAAGAGGTTTCTTGGTGAAGAAGGCCTCCCTCTTGATGGATGTAGCGTCAACTTTTCTTGGACACGCCAACTTCTGAAGGATGGCCTTAATTTCATCCAACTCCTTCGCTTAGATCAGTCAAGCACAAGTCCCAGCACTAAACCAGTCAAGTAATTCATCGCTTCTCTCTTCTGTTGTGTCTTTTTATAATATATTGTATCTGCAAACTGAAATCAATTCAGTTGCATTTCACTGCTAGTTTTCCCTTGGCATTCTTTTTACATACTTCTTAAGGTGTATTAATATATATTTATAACTAAAAATTGTAAATTCAAAAACTTATTTTAGGCACTACTTTTGATATGTATTGATTCTTGCTATGTTACTCATTCAGAAGAATGTTTGAGTGACTTGTTAGTTGAAAAATGAAGATAGGGATAAATGTTTCTAGAGATAGGAAATAGATAGATTGATGGATAGACACAGTGAAAGAATGAGTACTACGTTTATTCAAGATAATACAGAAGAATCTCAAAGGGAGAGGAGTAAGGAATAAGAGCATCTGATTAAGAAAGTTGAGTTACTAAGTAGAGAATGAGAACGAGTCGACTAAACAATAGGTATGATCTTATTAATGATAGAATAGGGTGGTAAAAGAGAAGGCATGAGGGCGAGTAATTTGACCTCTTCCTCTTGTTAAGTTTAATTTAATATAGAAATAAATATTCCTTGATTTTGCAATTTTTTCCTTTGTTTAAGACACAATTGGAAGAAGAAACTGAAAATAGCAGATGTAAGTCTATTAAACACTCTTCTGATATTAAATTCTATCTTAAACATTATAGTTTCTATCTATTGTTAAAAATTAAGTATATTGCTGAAAGCTGAATAGTATATAACTGTGAAAGCAACAATAAGTGTGATATGGATTGAAGAGGGAATCTTAAATGTAGGGAAGAAAGATTTAATGGATGAGAAATGTGTTATAAATGTGATTAAGAGATAAGAAAGTGGTAATTTCAATGCTATAGCTGACTGCAAGCAAAGCTGAAAGTTTGACAGGAAGATAGGAGAAGGAAGAGTGATAGGGAAGTAGAACTGAACAAGAAAGTGGGATAGAGACCTGTGAGATGAAAATTAGGAAAGGAAAAGAGTGAGAAAGAGTATGAGAAAGGAAGAGTGAGAACAGGTTAGTGAGAGAGAGAGAAGTGAGTGATGGAAGAGTATTTGAAGAGTTTAAAAGTGAGGGAGACAGAGAAATAGAGATTAAGACAGAGTGATATATACAGAGATAGAGCATGAAGATAGACACAGTGTGAGAGTGAGAGAGGAGGAGGATGCTGAAGAACGATACGGGATAGGGTCAGAGAGGAGACATAATAAGAGAAAGTTGATGCCAGTGGAAATTTAAAAGAAAAAACAGAGAGGAGAGAAGAAAGAGAGAAAAATATGACTGTTAGAGGGAGAGAGATAGTTTTGGTTTAAAGTTTAGAGAGTGAGTGACAGAAAAGAAATCAAGAAATAGGAAGAGTAGGGAGCTAAGTGCACGTTATGAGAGTTAGGAAGAAATTCAGAGTCGTAAATAATTATTTCATCACATTTTAATAATGAATGATACAATGAAGGACCGTTTAGTTTAATTATTACTAATATTTATGATGATTGACAATATTTTTGTCATAGTCTTTTATGGCATAGTCTTTTTCGAAATATATAAAGAATACTTGAAATAATGTTGTAGTATGTTTATAGATGAGTTTATTAAATTTCTCAACAGACTAAACTGTATAAGGATGACAAATTGAAGTTGGATCAAGATCGCTGGTTGCAGTTGAGTTTGAGGGTTAGGAATGAGTGGAGCTGATTGGCGGAGCACGGGGTGAGTGCAAGCCTGTCATTAGACTGTTTGCACCCTGCGTCTTCATTAGCCTCTAATGCGAGCCTCGCTCTCTCTCCAGCCCCGATAAACGCCTTGCCATTACTTAGTGTCCCCACTCAAACCGCACCATTCCACTTATAACATTTCAAGTTTCCCTTTCTCAAGTGCCAATATTTCGTCCTTACACTGACACCTACAGTCAACGTTGATAGCTCTAGCACACGCTTTAGCTTATTGTTTCATCATCCATCACTTAAACAACTATTTTTCTGTTAATGATTATTAACACTAAATTCAATATTTTTTTATGTTAAATAACTAACAAATAAGCTAATACATGAATGATCTTGATTTAACCGACAGTTAATAATTATTTCTATTAATTATTTTTATAGATATAATGACCCAACATTCCTTTTGGTCATTTATTCAATTAGTGTAATTACTCGAACCAATTTAAGTCCATAAAAGAAATATATACATACATAAATTTCTATCATCACTAATGTATGACAACATTTAATGCATAACAAGTTATTTTGCATTAAATGTTTATTTCTAAGAATTGTCCCTTACCCTTTATTACTTACTTTATTAGATACTGCCAGGTGCACAGTAGCTTTGAATACGTTCCCTCAGTTATAACAGTGAAAGTGAAGTTAACAATTTAAAGAAAATTAGTTTTAATATTTATTTCATTTATATTAAAATATAATTATTATTAAAACTTATTTTATTTATATTATTTATTTTTATTTGCAGCTTTTACTGCCTTGTTCTAACGTATTTAAATGAATTTCTTAAGTACATTTAATATTATTTTATGATAGAATTAACGAATATTTCTAATTGGAATGGATATCTCTTATTATAATGCTCTTGAAATTATTAAATAGTATATCAGTATTAAATAAGACCAATGAAAAATCAAAATCAGTATAATATTGTATTTTTTGAAGAAATATGTTTTCAAATGTAAAATCATTCTATTGCACGTCTTAAGGTCATGCAGTCACTGAACGTGGCATTCTCAGAACTAAAAATCAGGAGGTTTCCTCTCGCATGAGCGTCGGTTGTTTTTCTTTGAACAACTTCTATGAACTTTTATCTTCCACCCAAGACCAATAGCATGTTTTCTGCCCAAACTTAAATACCATTAAGAACTTAAACAAATTAAAATGCAAGAAAGTTTTCTATCTCTTCTAAAAAAAACAAACTTGTTACTATTCATTTCTGGTACTTTTATTTTTCTGTTTTTTTTTTTTTGATATTTTAATGAAACAATAAAATTGGCAGCATTAAGTAATGGTAAATAAATGCGACAGCAATCACTTAATGTTAGTTATTAAATTTTAGGATTATTAGGAAGTTAAAAGTATTAGTATTATTTACTTTATAATAGTTTAGTTTCAAAACTTCTCAGGTTTAGATATTCTTCAAAGAAAAGTAGTGGATAACACTAAACTATACGATAAGTAAACTCGTATCAAACTCGTCGATTATCAATTGAGTTTTGGTTTTATTTTAATGTGACAAACATGTAGGAGTACCGTCAAGCTCATAGACAATCGATAATTAAATCATTTGTTTTAATTGGGTTACGCCCATTTAACAAACTTGAAGTCATTGATCTATAAAAATTGATACATCATCAATATTTTAACCTGAGGGCCTAAATCTTATCAGACTCATGAGGAGTGGTGCCATATTGTCGTATGCTGCATTTATTTGTCATTTCTAAATTCAATTTGAGATTTTAAGTTGTTAAATGAACATCAACACTGTGTTTATAGAAGTATCTCTCAGTTCTATTGGTTTAAGTATGATTTGCCAAAAATATTAAACTCTTGAAGGAATCGCATCGAATTCACATACAATTTTTTGAAAGTTTCCGTAGAGTCTGCTTTCTTCATAAGATTATAATGAAAGCTTGAGTAACAAGTAATTAACAAAACAATATGCAATCAGATATTAAACCTGATATTGAAACAGTTTGTTAAAAATATTTGATTATGCTAACGAATTTAAGGTTAGTTAGAATGTGCTTTTAGATAAAAGTAAATTTGGTTTTTCTACTTATATTTTATCTACTTCTTTCTTTATTCATACTTTATTAACACCTACATCCTTGAAAAACCTGAGGTTGTACTCCAGTAAGAAAGTACTCCAGGTCACAGAAAGTTTGTTTGCCTCCAAAATTTTACAGTTCATATCTTGGTTTTATGACTGTACAGTAGAGAGATAGAAGACGTTTTTTGAAACAAGGAAGTTTACATGTGAGGTAAATGTTCCAAATATAAATTCTCTATATCAAACAAAAGAAAAAGATTTCTCCAGGTTAGGAGACAATTCAAGAATTTTCGTGGGGACAGCACATAACAAGTGATAGTCTCGTGTTCACGAATATAAACCAAATTGACTTAAGAAGACACTAACTAGATTATATTCAGCAGAATAAGGTGCTTATAGACTTTGCAAAAATATAATATAGGCCTTTAGTTTAGAGACTATGACGAGTCTCACGTAGCATTCTAATAGTGACAATCTTAGGGTGCTTCCAGACACGGGTGATGTAACACAGCCTGAGCATAAATTATACAAAATGAGAGGCATTTTGAGGGTTTTTATATTCTGAGGTTTTCTCCCGAAAAATTATTAAATAAATAATTATTAGCAGGAGAAATTTTTACTATCAGAGCATGTCTAATATGGTTATAGTTTGATGGGTAAAATTACCCATCAACTGAGAGTGAACTGATTTGCAAAGGCACTGGTGAGAGTGGGGTTTCAGCAAAACAGGGTTTGTAGAGTGCTGAGTATAGTAAACGAATGACTGGGCTTTCCTTTCAATGTCTGTGATAGGTCTTCTGCCTTCCTCAATGCCAGTACTCTAATTTCTGTGGGGGTTGCTTTTTAAGCATCAAATTATTCTCTATACTGTCAAGTATGTAATTATGACCCACATCCTTAGGAATGAGTTGGTTTCAATCCTCTGTGTTGTGAGACTTGGCTATGATACTCACATGCCACTGAGCTCTGATAACGGCTTTCAGCTTAGTCATCAATATCGAAATTCTCTTATCGGTTGTAGGGTTGCAATGCTTTCGAAATAGCCTCCAATTAATTCTGTGAATTAACTTATCCAGCCAATAATTCATTTATTATTTTGGAGTGCAAATTTAATGTTTAATTAGAGATTACAAATTTAATTATTTAAAAAGTGAAGAACTGTAACATTTGATAATAAAGCACATTAAATAATCAGAGGTGTGATTAATAATTCATTATATTTAAATGTCCAGGTTACCTAGCACGGGCAGTGTAGACAGTGCAACATGAGTGGCGTCTATTGTATCACAAGCGAGATTATGTGCACCACAAGGTAAGGTGCTTGCTTTTAATAAACACTTATGAAATATTTAATATTTTAGAAACACTATAATATAGTGTTAAGGAAAATCAATACCAGTACCGAAAGAAGGACTTAGCTATCTTATAAATATTATAATATCAAATTTATTACCAATGTGAGATAATTAGTTAAGAACTAATAATATATAGAAATAGTTTGAACTGTAACTGTGCCATAATAATTGGTTGACCTCGAGGTCAGCATCAAACCGTCTTCTCACTGCTCCAAAGGAAATCGTGCAGCTTCTAGGTCAGTCAACATTGGTACGAGATACATAGAACACCCACATAGGCGAGGCCCATTACCCTTCGTCTTAACTTAAACATTACCAAACACAATTTTTACGAGGTTTGGCTGATAGTAAACTGTTTGCTGAGTGCTTACAAAATTTAATTCTTTACTGCATATTCAATACATACATTAAAATTTATTTAAATCACTTCACGCACAATTAGATTGCTTGTATTTCCATTGACGTTTAAGAATGTTTTAAGTTTTTTGCTGGATGTGGTCACCAGTAACAGCCAATTTGGGAGTCTGATCATTTATCATTAGATGAATTGCTCAGGGTTTCCAAGAATATGAGGTTACTATTACCAGGTTTTTGAAAAGTTTCTTCCCGCTAATATTATCTCTGCATTACCAAAGGACTTGATTATAATACTTATCTCTCTCAAAAAAAAAAAAATGTTTGAATATTTTTAACTTATTATTAATGGTATATTATTATTTGATTTGATACGCAAACATATAATAAGATTTTAAGAATATTCCTTTTATCACTAAGTCTTATGCTAGTTTAATATGTAAATGTAGTTCAAGTACTCCTTAATAGTTGATGGGGAATCTGATAGAATATCAGGTTTCAGTCTTTTCAGAAAACAATGACCTCCAAGTTTCCTAAGGATTCAATTAAGATTTCTATTCTAAGATGGTAACCAAAGTTCACTAAGTGATGTTTCTTTTCATATATATATATATATATTATTATTATTATTATTATTATTAAAGTTGGCAGCAGCTTCTGCGTTGACCAATTTATGGCTGACTTTTTCTAGTTTCCTCACTAGTTTACGGTAACTCTCGGGTATTTTCCAGAGGGGTTCTGGTAACGACATGAAGGTAAACACTAAACACTTTAAAACTTTATTCTAACACTATAATTTACGACTTAATCTAAAACACAAGCTTTCGGCTTACATTAGCCATCTTCAGGTAAAAAATCTATAAACTAAAATTTTAGTTTATAGATTTTTTACCTGAAGATGGCTAATGTAAGCCGAAAGCTTGTGTTTTAGATTAAGTCGTAAATTATAGTGTTAGAATAAAGTTTTAAAGTGTTTAGTGTTTACCTTCATGTCGTTACCAGAACTAAACTAAAATTTTAGTTTATAGATTTTTTACCTGAAGATGGCTAATGTAAGCCGAAAGCTTGTGTTTTAGATTAAGTCGTAAATTATAGTGTTAGAATAAAGTTTTAAAGTGTTTAGTGTTTACCTTCATGTCGTTACCAGAACTAAACTAAAATTTTAGTTTATAGATTTTTTACCTGAAGATGGCTAATGTAAGCCGAAAGCTTGTATTTTAGATTAAGTCGTAAATTATAGTGTTAGAATAAAGTTTTAAAATGTTTAGTGTTTACCTTCATGTCGTTACCAGAACTCCTCTGGAAAATACCCGAGAGTTACCGTATACTAGTGAGGAAACTAGAAAAAATCAGCCATAAATTGGTCAACGCAGAAGCTGCTGCCAACTTTAATAATACATGTTTGAAAGAAGATCTGCTGCCATCATACACAAATATATATATATATATATATATATATATATATATATATATATATATATATATATACACTTAATAAAACGAAACATAATCCAAACTGGACACAATAAAAGTTTAAAATTCAAGAAGAGTAACACACAGTAAAGAAACACACTTACAGACTAAAATTTTTGAGTAATCCGTCTTCAGGAGAAAAGAGAAAGGGAGACCAAGCACGTTGTAGACTCAACACCAAGTAACTCACTTGCCGATGCGTCTACAACGTGCATGTTCTCCCTTTCTCTTTTCTTCTAAAGACGGATTACCCAAAAATTTGAGTCTCTAAGTGTGTTTCCTTACTCTGTGTGTTACTCTTCTTGAATTTTGAACTCGTATATATATATATATATATTATATATATATATATATATCAATGATCAAAGCACAATAAGAAATGAGAAAAACAAGACTAGTCTTGTTTTCCCATTTCTTATTGTGGTTTGATCACTGATTGTTAGTTCACGTGTTTATGTTAATTTTTATATATTATTTATATATATATATATATATATATATAAACTACATTGATATAAAGAACACATATAAATGAAACAGAAACTCACTATAATATATTTCGATCGCCTTGTTATTAGGATGTTAGTAGTGAGTTTCTGTTTCATTTCTGTGTGTTCTGTCAATATAGTTTATTTAGTTCGTAGAATCATTTCATTTAATTTGTATATATAAATAAATATAAATAAATGATCAAACCACTATATGAAATGGGGAAAAAAAGACTGAGATCTTTCAACCGTAACATACCATCTTCGTCTGAGTCAATGCTGGGTTTTCGACCCTGACGAAGACCACATATTACGGGTGAAAGATCCTGATCTTTTTTTTTCCCATTTCATATTGTGGTTATCATTGATTGTTATTTTACGTGTTTATGTGAAATCTTTTTATATATATAAATGTATATATATATATATATATATATATATATATATATATATATATATATATATATATATATATATATATGGAGCACATAGAGCTAAAAAGGTGGTTGGTAGAGCGTATTGAGATTTATGAGGTCGAGGGGGCGAAGTGACTGGCTCGGTGCCGATGCCTCCACACTGTGTGCATAATTCATTAAACACGCCGCCCAGCTTCCCTTAAATATTTCATTGTAGAAAATCTCACTCCACACCAAATCAAACCCTCCACAATCCCATTTGCTTAACAATATCGCATCAACACCCTCTGACTATACTCTCCTTTAGCAAATAAAACACCTCTTCTGTTCTACCTGCTTTGTACAACATCAATTCTTCATATGATTGCTTTAGTAAGCATTCAAAAGATATATCCAGTAAACATTATAATCAATTAAAGTAAATGAAATCCATACATTACTAACATTATATTTGTTAACATTGGTATAAAGGAATTTTGGAATAATTTCTTGAAAGAACAAATAAATTAGTGTAATAAACCATTATTCTTTTCTATAAAGTTTATCTTATTTTATTAATGATCATTGTCCCTATATCTAAGAGATGTGCTGTACGTCATCGTCTGTTTGATACAATTAGTCTTACAATGACTTGTAAACAGGTGTTAGTTTCTGCTTAAAATTTTCAAATTGTAATCTATCATTTGGCGTAGTAAACTTTCGTGCTCATGCTCTATTAAATGTGATTTTACTTATCAAACCTTCTGCAATTGGTTGTAATTTTTATGAACTTAGGAGATAATTGAAAAATAATCACTTTATGACTTCCTTGGAATGTTCACGCTTTTCATTTAATAGAAAAACGTATTCAGTCCATGTTGAACTACCCTTACCCAATAAAACAGGTTTAGCAATTTGTGTGTGTGTGTGTGTGTATGTGACTTGTTTTGCCTATATATGGAAACTTCAATATATAAATGATCAAACCACAATATGAAATTACAAAATAAGACTAAGTTCTTTCAACCGTAACAAGCGGTCTTCGTCAGAGTCAAAAACTCAACTGACTCAGTCATTTCTTATTGTGGTTTGATCATTGATATATATATATATATATACATATTTGTAAAAGTTGGAAGCAGTCCTTCATTTAAACATATATTGTTAAATATATATATGTATATATATATGAGTTCAAAATTCAAGAAGAGTAACACACATAGTAAGGAAACACACTTACAGACTCATATTTTTGGGTAATCTGTCTTCAGGAGAAAAGAGAAAGGGAGACCAAGCACATTGTAGACGCAACGGGAAGTATATATTCTTATCAATATCTTATCAATTTCTTATCAATATGATAGGCATATTTTTTTTAACAGGTTTAATTTAATTTCTAAAGAAGTATATATAAAGAAGAATAGAATAGAGTTATTTATCAGCAGTCCAGCAGTTTTTTAGTTTTATATCAAGTAGTGCCTCTATTGTAAAATAGACAGAATTCCACTCAGTCACATACGGAAGCATAATAACAACAGAAATGACTATTGGGGTAACTAATTATTTATACTCCTGATAGCAAGAAAGTTGGAAAAGATTTCAACTTGAAACAACAGAGTGACTGCAATTTTTATAAATCTTTCAACAAAGTTTGTAATGCCAAAAATATAGAAATCTGCCAGAAAATGTTACTTACATTTGAAGGGCAATAAAATAATTACTATAAATATGATTGTGCTGGACTCAAAAGAGTGCCGGAAGGTAATGATAGGTAGAATGGAATGCTGGAAATCCCAGGAATGTCATTCTTGGTAGCCCAAATTACCCTGCGAAGCCACTAGCAAAACGCTCTTACAACCTCAATTGACTAGAAGTTCAATCAGAACTTCTAGATTTCTAGAATTTAATCAGAAGTTCTGATTGAATGACAAATTTGACAAAATATTTTTAACTAAGGTCGAGAATACATTAATAAAGGCTGGTGCTTGAAGATTGCGATAAGGTAATCAAAACCTATGCCACTTGAAGTGCTCAAAGCACAACCCGCAGAAGACCGCCTGCGGTTGTTAAGCTGCTGGTAGATAATGGAGCTTCTGTGCACCAAGACTACTATTATGACCATGGGTTTACCATCATAATTCAGTTCTTCTCTCAAGTGAAAACATTTCCACTGAAAGTATGTAAGATATTACAAAAAAAGCTCACATGTATATAAAAGGAGCTTGGGTTACATACGTGTGTATGTAGTATATGACGGAGCATATTATGGGTTGTTGCAACTCAACAAAAATGTATAAATATATTAATAAACAATTTGACAATTACAGTTTAAGTATAACATGCAATTAACAATAACGATTCATATTATTATACATAAATACAATGATAACTAAACAAAAAGGTATATAGGTTGGTATATACAGTTCCATCATGGCGTAATATATTTTTTATAACACAAATATATAAATAAAAGTTAAATTGATGAGGAATGCTAGAATATTATGACTACATATTTATGCAAATATCCAGTCAGTTAAAGCCTTTACCGATGCGTTACTCGTTAGCACGCTGGTCTAATTTACTTGAACGTTTGGCCTCTTTGCATGGGATGGTAATCATAATCCCTTTACGAGATCAATATGAATACTTTTATTGAACATTTTGAGAACAAACTTCTTATTTCTGCTTGATAAAAGCATTCTTGAGAGAGATTCATTACAGCGACATATTGCGTTTAATATATGTACTGTATATGCCAACCGTAATAAGGTATTAGAATAATGAAATGAAGATATAAACTATGTTCAGATTAAACAGAATATGAGTGAAACAAATGTTAAAGTTCTTTAGAATACGAAGTTTTCTTATTAGCATGAAATGTGACTGCTCGTTTTACGTGTCATAGAGATTTGCTGATTGATGTAGGAACTAATATTTGACATAAACATTTAACAACGGTATTTAACAGGTAAAGGATGAGCCAGTTACTTTACAGGTTATAGTGAGCCAAAGCCTTTATCCACCAGCTTCAATCTGGATTAATAAATATAACTTGACCAGTGTTACCACGGCTATCTTTAACAATGATGAACCCTTGTTTAAAAGATCTCATGCTTCTTATAAATGAGTTCACTATTAACAAACATGATTAGGAAAGTATGCGACATTGCGTTTCTGATCTTGGTTACGTTGGCGTTGTTTAATAGAGGAGTGGCTTAGATGAGCTGCAGGAAAGGTGAGTGCGAGCCGTGCTGTCAGCCGATATTGAGGAAGCACGTTCATTAAGCCCTCCCTCAGATTGACTTTGCAATAAATTGCAGCCAACAATTTATGACCACTCGACAGAGCCCTTAGACTACACGAGACATTAATCCACTCTCTACTATCAGACCAGTTCTTTATGTCTTACTTGATGCATGTAGCCCTCACTAGATAACAGACCAACCTGATAGCATTTTTCTTAATTTAATTTAAACAATAAATTGTTATTTTTTACTTTTTATAGAAAAAAAACCTTTTGTTAGCTGTTACTTTTGCTATAAACAAATTATTATAGTACACATTCAGAATTAATTATCAACGACCAACGACCAACGATTCTTTCCGCGCACTGTTGTGCACGTTGTATTAGCAGTTCCAGGTCACAAACCTCCTACTGCTGAATTGTTGCCCTGCTGTGGTTGTGGGGTCAGTAAGTAAATGTCTTACTTTTTTTTTTTTTAATTATATGGTTCGTCCGTTTACGTCATTTCGTGGTCGTTTGGTCTCATTGTGTCGTGTCTTGTCAGTATTTTTCAAGGGTTTGGCCTTCTATTTTAATAACAGCTTCTAATGTGGATGTGTTTGGGGAATTATTTGGGATAGACTTTGGATAAGGGGGTTTTGATGGGTTGGAATTTTCGTGTCCTCATTGGTCACCAGTCTACTCGTGAATGGTCAATTGTTTCTAACCTGAGGTCTCTTTGAATATCCACATTTCTAGCATACCAAGGTGCCCCAGCCATAAGACGTGCGCATTTATTCTGAACTATCTGTATAAGTGTTTTATTAGTTCTCGCAGCTTGTAACCAGGTCGAGCATCCATAAGTCATGCTAGCCCTAATTACCACATTATAAATGAGGTCCTTTACAACCTGTCGAGTATTCTTCGACTTCAGGATAGGATACAAATTTGACATTAGTGCCAGACCCAATTTATATATATTTTTCAGATGGTGTTTGAACGTGAGCCTGCTGTCAATTATTATTCCTAGGTATTTGGCCTGGGATCTGTAAGGTATTAACTGGCGACTAATAAAGACGGGGGGAGGTTGCTTGGGTGTCCCTTTACTGAATTGTATGTGGATGCCTTTTACTGGATTGACTTCAAGTTTCCAGCTACTGAACCAGTGAGAAATTTGATCAAGATAGATTTGTAACTGTCTTGTGGCAAACTCCACACTGGCACATCTAAAGACCAATTGATTGTGTGAGATTTGAATGGATTTTACTTTGATGTAGTAATGATGAATTAAAGTGACCCAAAAAACAGAAAAAAAATAGTCAATGATCAATGAAAACGAGTAGATCCGTCAAAGCAAGCCCTGAGTTATCGCATATGGTGTAGTAAACAACCAGAACTGATAAAAAGTGGATGAAGGATAAAAAGCTTCTTTCAAATGTGCTGGTGGGAAAAATATAGCAAATCCTGTAACTATATACTAAGCCATTTTTATTGACAAATATAACAGTGTATATATATATATATATATTCACTGATAAAACGAAATACGATCCAAACTGGACACAATACGAGTTCGAGATTAACAAAGAGCAACACACAAAGTAGGGAAACACACTTACAGACTCAAATTTTCGGGCAATCCGTCTTCAGGAGAAAAGAGAATGGGAGACCAAGCACGTTGTAGGAGCAACGGCAAGTAACCCGTTGCCGTTACTTGCCGTTGCGCCTACAACGTGCTTGGTCTCCCATTCTCTTTTCTCCTGAAGACGGATTGCCCGAAAATTTGAGTCTGTAAGTGTGTTTCCCTACTTTGTGTGTTGCTCTTTGTTAATCTCGAACTCGTAATATATATATATATATATATATATATATATATATATATATGCAAAATTAAAATTATTTACAACTATTTAACGAGGGTATGAGTTACTAAAGAATCCTGAAAGTACTAATGAATAGAACACATGCTCACTGGTAGAACGCTAAAAACCATTTTCACATCAGTATTAATCTAATAAATTCAAAAGCATTCTACTTTTATGATAGCAAATTAACTCATAAAAATATATCATAGAATATTTTCAAGCCTAGTAAATTTAACTCGTTCCATTTTGATTAAAACTTCTATTTTAATTTAATATAAAGAAATCAACAGCTAGAATAAGCTGGGGCATTTATTAACTGAGTTTCCAGTATCACACTACTTTCTAAATGGGCTTCAAACTAATAATATTGCCGTCATTACACTATGTTTACTATTCGTATGTTTTTATATTAAGTGATGATTCAATTTTTTCTTAACCACCTCTAACACATCGGTAATTTATACATTTTACTCGTAAATTATAATGAAAAATAAGGAATAATATACTTAATTGTTTTTTTTCTTAAAGACCGATTTTTTGTGGTATACCAGAGATATAATAATATATATGTATCAATTAGATGAAGCTATCTTCATATCACATAGGAGTATAGATATCGCAAATCTGTCTACCAATGACAATTATAATAAACAAATTACAAATGAAATATAAAAGAGTACTCAAAAGGAAGTAAGTTTCCCATTAATCAAAGTAATTGAGTTTTTATTAAATACTTAAGTGTTGAAAACATTGAAACAAATGTATTAATGCGTGGAATAGTTAAGTAAGCTCTAAACTAGAGGGGCGTTGAAATGGAGATAACAGTATGAAAGACTGGTATCAATGTTAAAGAGTTTTTTGTTGTTGCTGAAGTAATCTCAGGTTTAATTAGAGAGAAAGGTTTTCTTTTGGTTATCGCTTAATATTTTATTAGTCAGTGAGCGCTGGACAGTGTAATTGCGCCACGGGGAAGATTAATGGAGGGAAAGATGGCAACTGCGGATGAATGAATGTTTGATTGAGCCCACTGCATGACGTGCAGCATCGCAGTGCGGATTCTTAACGAATTGCACTACCTGTTGAATGCAATCACTGCCTTCATTATATATTGAACTAGTCATTATCTTACGCCACAATCAGTTTGCACCATGGCGCCATTTAGTTACAACCATGAAAGACACATTTACAAACTATATATAATCACATTTCCAGTTTTATCTAAAATGCTGATAATTAGAACATTTTAATATAATATTATTTATTATGATTAAAGGAAATAATTAAATTAAGCCAAACCACCATTGTCAGTCCATTATAATAGAGACATAACATTCATGGTATGATACTCACACCTTCTGGGATAGAATATGAACTATGAAAAATATGCTATCACCATTAGCAACAAACATATTACAACAGGTCTTAATTAAAACACAATTACTAATAAATACTAAATAATATTTACATCCGTATTTAAAAAAAATAAATCTTAATTTGTTTAACTTTATTGACACGTAACTGGGAACTTGGTTTGTATATATGTTTAAGTATGCTTGTTTGTTTTGTGTTTGGGTTAATATTTTTATGTGAGACACATAGTTAAAACAAACTAAACACTTAGAACATATTGAATGTAGCCAGTCCTTATTTTCCAACACTATTTATATCCGGGTGTAAACACGAATCTAAATAGAGTTGGAAAACACGTATTGGCTTCATTCAATATGTCTTGCATTTTTAGTTTGTTCTTACTATATGTCTCACCAAAAAATACTAACCCAATTATATAGATTAAATTTTAAAGCCATGTGAGATTACTGAATGATTTCAAGTTTCTTTAACTGATGTAATGTTTATTGTCACATGTGAACAAATACATTACATGTATTTTATTGTTTATTGTCTGTGTTTATTGTATGAGTTTATTGTATGTCTATTACTAAAACAAAACTCAAGTGGCGTTCAACATTGTTTGATATAATGCTTACTTATAGCAAAGTTGAGTATAACACGCAGACTCGAAAACAAACCTACAAAGTTACCAGTTATATGTCCGTAGTAAGGTAAAACAAACTGAGATTTTTCTATTTAAGCATCTAGCAAGAAGTCATATTAAAAATAAAATACCCCCATAATTATAGATTCATAAATTTCATACTACGAGTATGTTGATAGAAAATTTAAACACGGTCATCGGATCTAACTGGACCGCAAAAGACTAATGTAAACATTAGAATCGTAAAGTTCAATCAGATCAATTTTATGGTTTTTAAATTCGATCCTCACCTGGCCCTCGATTTATTCTTGCGGGAGATGAATAAATCTGAGCGCGTCGTCCCTCGGAGAAGGACGTTAAACCGTCGGTCCCGAGCCTGCACGATGCCAGGTACACGTTAAAGATCCCTACTCTAAATACACTTGAGTTAGGCAAAATTTAGGATTCCCACTGTAGAATCAATCTTCATTGTGTGGTATCACAACGGGCCAATGCTCGGCCTACGTGTGCTCCCTTGTGGGACTGCCACTGCAACCTAACCTAATCTATGGTTTTTGAAATATAGAGTCCTTAAGGGCGCTCAAGTTTTGCTTTACGTAATGTTTTCTCGGTTGATTTGCATACTTTAGTAATATATATACACGAGTTTAAAATCGACGAAAAGTAACACACAGAGTAAAGAAGTAAACTTACAAACTCAAATTTTTGGGTAGCCCGTCTCCCTTTCTCTTTTCTCCTGATGACGCATTGCCCAAAAATTTGTGTATGTAAGTGTGTCTCTTTCCACTAAGTGTTACTATTCTTTGATTGTAAACTCGTATTGGGTCCAGTTTGGATCGCCTTTTCGTTTATTATATAAACGAAATTTGTATATATATATATATATATATATATATATACAAAACTAAAGTTTATCGGGACTCGGTGAGTTCTTCAGGTTCAAATTATATCATTGCCAACGTTTCAGTTTTTATTTAAAGCCTTTTTCATAGGCAGAAGTATACATTTTGAAACAGAAAAACTAAGTATTACATTACAAATTATTTTATAAAGAAAAATAGTCTGTGGATTTTCAACAACTGTAATTTGAATGAAAACGTGACACTAAACTATTCAGTGTTCTTGTAGTTCTTTTTATGTTTAAGTCTCCATTGTTTAGGCTATACAGATGGATTGGAAATAAAATTATTCAACATTATAACAAGATGGTCTCAAATTTTGTGACATTTTGAGGATGTCTCCATAGACATAAATATGTTAATATTAGTTCATCTGAATACTAATAATTAACAAATCTTATGTGTCGTATACTCAACTTTATTATAGGTAAGCCTAATATCAAACTCGTTGAACACCATCTGAATTTTATTTCAATAATGCAAACATATTAATCAACAATATACTTGTTTACATGTGCCCATAAACATTTTATAAGTTAAAGAAACCTTAAATCATTGATTAATCTTACAAGGTATAAACATTTTAAACTGTGGGTCTGAATCCCCTCGGACTCGTACACTCCACGTCTATTCCAGTCGTACTATACATCCCATTTTTGTAACTAAATTTAATTTTAAATTTTCAGTTCTTTAATTAACTTGATAATGTTCATAGAGAAGCATCTCTTGCTGCCATAATTTTATGTATGGTTTGACAAAAATCTTTATCATCTCAAATCTGATTGGCCCGGATCCAGATATAACGTCGTCAAACGTTTCTACCTCTCCTAGACAGAAATCCTGTGATGTTGACAAATAGAATATATAATTTTAATAACAATTTTTTTTTTCATACCTGCCTGAGAGAATAAGAAGCCGTCAAGACATCCGTTTTTAGTGGGAAGCAAACGGCTTTAAGTGGTTAATGCATTTGGGTAAATTATTCCTTCAGCTAGTAAAAGTAACATATCTAAGGACATATACAAACTTTACTAATAAAGTTACGATCTAATGGTTTTTTAGCAGCACAATATTTTTGTACTTGCTATTATGTTTGTCTTTAAATAAATAAACACAATAGAAAAGATATGTTGGAGGTACACACGAATTAAATGAGACTCATGCTCAGTTTAACTACTATAATAACATTGTAATAATAATATACCAGGTTGTTTTATATTAATGATTTCAAGTTACTTATATAGTAACAATGCTGTTGCTACATTAAAGCAAATGAATCCATTAACTCCGTTATCTATGAGTTTTTATAAAACTATAGAATAAGTATAATATTATGTATACACGATTGTTTCATTAAGTAAAACCAAGGCTTAATTCATAATAAATGACTTTGATATTCCATTTACTTATGTAAAATTTAAGTGAAAGCCATTCCAGATATTTTCATTGTTTTTTTTTTAATTACATATTTGGGTCAAGGAAGAAAGTTTCAACGATTTTCTTAAGAACTTAAATGACCAGTATCCTCGCATAGAATTTACGGAGTGAAAATAATTAAACCTCCTCTTTCAGTATGTTATTTTAAAGAGGAAAGGGGAGATTGGTGTTGAGTGTTTACAGAAAGTCATGTCGCTTTTGATATTCATTAAGATACTTCTAAATCCACTTTTATTAAGAGGTCTTTGTTCAAGGGGATTTTCATAAGAGCTTTTATAATATTGTAGAATTTTTGGACAAAGAAATATAAGCTGTATTGCTGCTAAATTGAAGTGTTTAAAGCTTTCATTGATAATATGGAAAAACAGATTTAAAGTAACTTAAATATTTAAACACAGCTGAAAAAAATCTTTCGACCCTGCTAAATTGCGTGTACTTCTTTTTAGTCCTTCACTAGTTAGCGTTTCTTCTTTGTTAATGCTGTACTTGTTGGTATTACTACTGTGTTTAGGAATGGTAGATTGCTACGGTTGCCAATAGAATGCTTGCATTATATCATAAAAAGGCTCAGCTTAGTAGAGGCTGGAGTGCAATCTAAGTGTTAGACATAGTTGTAGGCACAGAGTTCATGTACTTTGAAGAAGTATAGTAGGTACTATAGTTACGAAACGAAGTGAAATGAAAATAAGGATTATTAATCAGACAAATTTGACAACTACGACTACAGTGCCAAAAGACAGAATTTATGAAAATCCGTTTTTTCTTTGTAAAAGCCTTTTTGTTATTCAAATTGTATTTGTTACTTTTGAATTAGTTTATAGAGACACCATTTAGTGTTTATGTATTTACTTTATTAAATTTAACTTCACTATACTTTACTGCATAACTATCTTTCATGTCTACTTAAGTTTGGAACCTATTTCTATCGTAATTTATTCTTGCGCGACATTTAACGTTTGGCTAAAATGACCATGAACTTAATACTTATTCAGTTGAACAATAATGGTTGTGACATTGTAGATAATGGAATACTTGATAATATTCTCTTGAAAGTAAATTTATAAATGCATGGCATAAATACATATTACTTTAAAACAACTAATATATAGTTGATTTAGAGAACAAAAATCAAATTATTATTATTTTTAACATAATAATATTTTTACAAGAAATATAATAACAAAAATTTTCCATTGAACAGCTATCTAACTAACGCAAGAATTATATCTTTTAAACATTTAAATAAAAAGTATTATTTCTGTTTCTTCTTATCAAAGAAGTGATCAAAAAGACAAATCGTCAAAACCAATATCAAATTTAACTCACTGCGCTGATTATTTTAGAACTTTTAAATTTCTAAATGTTATGTGTTTTAGTAAGTAAACTTCCTTTGCAGTTAACAAAATGAATTGAGTTAGATTTATATAAATAAAGTAGTTAAATTGATCATGAATGAGCTTGATAATTCATTTAATAAGGTTTGTTATGGTGTTCATAGGAAGGTCACAAAGAAGTAAATCAAGCAAATAAATTAATTGACAGATAGCGTAATATTGAATATATCTATGGTAAAGTTGACTATGAGACAATCCAGATATGTTGCTATCTGGTTCTTTCCAAAATTAAAGAATGATTTGTCTTGTTAAATATACTGAGTGCAAGGCACACTCAGTCATCACCCTGGTGAAACGGAATTATTCCCAATGTGCTTAATAGAAAATGATAAAAAGCAAGAAGGTTTAAAATAATGTAAGTACTTCTAATAAACTTTATGATACTGACAATACTCATAGTGTTAATATGAATAGATTGGCTCTATGTTTCCAGATGAATTATTCATCATAGCATGTTTTACAGAGGTTTTAAAAGTCATCAATGAGCACCTATATGAAAAATTTTCAATTACCATTGAAAAACTTACATCATTGATAGACATTTTAATTCAAAATTGCAATTAATATTGCTCCCATTACAATTATCAGAATAATTTCATTTATATACAAATTAGGAATATATGCATTTAAGGCAAATTTAAGGGCCGATAAATTTGTTTGTAACCATGTTTACCTGCTCTTAAGTTTTCAAATGCTATTATCTCTTACTCGGTGATTCTATGGATGAACTTTAATATAAGATGTATTTAAAAAAAATGTAGAGCTGTTTGAGTGTTTGAAAATCTTGATTAATTAAATAATACTTTTTAAAGTGACTTTTATTTAACTTATGTTATTGTTTTCTCTGGATTTAAATCACTAATGACCTACAAAGTGCTTTAGGATTGTAGTGGTTTTATGGTCTTCAGGCTTCTCATTGACACCAGAGGTTCTAAATTTACTACTAGCTTATTTACTAAATGTTTCTATGTGAATGATTGAAAACTTATGTATGCATTCATTCAAATTCATTCATTCGAGTGAGTTAGTGTTGTATGATTACTTATGAATCATACATCCTTTAATTAAACTAGATTCTAGTAACATAGGATATTCTGGTGGAGGCCAGGTTAACTCTGTGGTTTACGTGCTCGCCTCTGCACTAGTAGGGGCTCGATAACCACATAGCTCTCGATTTATTCACGTAGAAGATGAATAAACCTGAGCACATCATCCCTCGGAGAAGCTGTCGGTCCCGAGCCTATAGATGTCAAGTACTCGTTAAAGATACCTACTCTAAATACTCTTGAGTTAGCCAAAGTTTAGAACTCCCAAGGTAAAATCAATCTTCATTGCGTCGTATCACGAAGGGCCCAATTTTCTGCCCATGAGTGTTCACTTGTGGGACAGCCACTACAAACTAAATGGTTGCCTACTACTACTAGTATATTTTGGTGTAAAATTAACATGTGTTTCTATTTTTAGGCTGGATGAAATAGTAAGCTTTGTTTTAGTTACCTATTGTGCTCTCTTTCTCTGTTTGATGACAGAATTGTATTGAATTAATTTACAGTTACTGTTAACCCAAGTTATTAGAGTTTATAACGGCAAAAGTTAGTATTGGTGAAAATAAGTGTCATTCATGGACTAATTTATAACAGTTCTGTTATTAAATAACCATTACATGTAATTTAAGACTCTCTGATAATCAATAGTTAGTTGTTGAACAAATCTTTTTGAGGCATGAAAACTTGAAAAAACAAAGTCGGAATAACTCATGCCTTTATTGAAGGAGATAAGAAATCGAGGAAAGCATTTAGAAGTTTGCTTTAGAATTCAGTAAAAGAGGCACGTTAATCTAATGGGGGATGGAAGTTAGTGTTTTGTAATAAAGCGGGTGGTAGGGCGGAGGCAGTTTAGGTTGGATTATTAGGAACAAGCATAATAGTAGACCAGACCAATACAAGGTGTTAGAACAAACAGCATACTTGTACGGAGCAGAAAGTCAACTTTTAACTGCCTCATATTTTATTTCCAAGTTCAAGCTGCGAGGTAAATAATATATTTTGCGGGTGTAGGGTTGTAAATTGAAACAGCACTCGGCTACTTTCAGACTCGCCTTTCCAAACCAACTCCTATTTCAGGGTTCTCTTTAGCATATCTCAAACAGGCCTTGTTAATTCTTGAAAGCTCAATATAATTCACAAAGCCTCTAGCCCATTAGGCCTGCTCTGTTTTAATAATTAGTTTTTAAAATATGTTCGCTGGAAAGTTCCTTAAAGTCATTATACGGAAGACACGCAGTAAATTTATTTCAATGCAATTAAAAGTGGAAAACCATTCTTTTGAACAATTGCTTAACGCCAAATTTAATAAATATAAATAAAAATATAGACATAAATTTTATGTTATTATTTTATAGCTCATTTAAATGTACTCACAAATATGATGATGATTATACAATACTGAGATAAAATCTTCCTTGATCTTACAGTATATTCAAGAGTAAAAATGAAAACGTACTTCAATATTTTTGATAACGAAGAAAACTAATTCAGTTGATTTCTTTACCGAAGTCATTTTTCAATAACTGTAGTCTTTGCTGTGAAATTGAAAAGCTGTTTTATAGACTTTCGCTGAGTCATGATATAATCAATACAAAATATGTCACAAATTCACTTAAGTAAAATTCAAGATAATCCATTGAAAACATATAGTGTTTTTTCAGTCCATAAATTTTTCATAATACTTAATCTTCTATCGGCAAATTTACTGTTAACATTGCATGCTTTTTTATTTAAACCTGGATTGTTAACAGCAGTAACAATTTAACGAGGATACTAATCAGTGGAGGTTCAAGGTTCGGAATACATTCTGAAAAACATCCCCTGATACCAAATTATCCCTTTAAGGCAAGAGGAGCGGTTAAAAAATGAATAAAAACTGAAAAGAATAACCTATTACATAATATATTGCATAAAAATATAATATTAAAAAGAATTTTAGGAAGAATTAAATAAATAATATGCAACGTCAGCTTATACCATCTCATTTACTCTACCAGTTCAAGATTTACTTTCATTTTCACTATGTTTTACTAACAAAGTAATTATTTTGTTCAGGTTATCACATATTTTATCTTTGGCGGCAACACTGACAGAATTGAACACAACTTGAAGTCAGGTGATGCAGCCATCTTGGTTGGCTCCCGATACTTAATTTGTGTCTTGCGTGTTTATCTCCGAGTTCGGTTAGGCCAGATCCACGTCTTACACAGGTATTTATCACTGTGCGATGTCATATTGATTGTAATATATTTGCTTCTTCGCAAAAATTTGTTTTATAGTGATTCATTAGAAATAACAGATTAATGAATAGTTTTTTATCATAAGGCTTCACATTGGTGTTTCGAACTGAACAACTACTTTTGGTAAACGCTTATACTTTAATAAAACTTGTTTAATAAAACTTGTCACACTTCTAAATTAATTGGATTAACGTAAGTGTTGTTAATGTATGTTATTCACTGCTTTCATTAATTTCTAGAAACCAAAATAAACTAAATTTTTGCATTACTGACCGGTAGTTTATATATTACTTATTTTCATAATTAATTTTCTTCTGAATATTCATATTTCTGAAATAGTTCTGAATATTTCATTTGTTATTATTTTTTTAATTGAATTGTTTTTATATCTTCGTGTTATATAAATTATGAAGAAAATTCTTATTTAACTTGTTCAGGAAGTTTGGTTTCTTTAGCAGTCGGTAGGTTAAGCGTTATACAACACGTTTCAGGGTGTTTACCCCTACTTTCCACTATCATTCAAGAGAATTAGAAGGATTCATGTCTTTTGAAATATTTGTTTGTATCTGCACTTGTTTTACTTAGTTTTTGGAGTAAAACGAGTGTTCTTAACACTAAAACGAGTTAACTAAAAACGATGTTTTCAATGAGATATTAGATTGTTTCACTCTATTGTTTTCATTAGTTTTTTTCATTTATTCAGTCAGATAGTTTTATAATTCTAATAGAGTTAAAGATGTCTCTCTTCAAGTTTTTACTCAAATTCCCATCTGTATTAGACACACGTTTGAGGGCATTGATAGCCTCTTTAAATAATATATCAGAATCCTTCATAATGGAACTGTTGATCTAGTTACTTGTTTGAAATATTCACAGTGCACTGATCTTGCAAGATGCGTAAAATCGGCTGCCGAAAACGAGAAGCAGGCAGCAAGGTATTTGATTTCAAAAAATCTTATGAGCCCTGTAAAACCACAACACAGCACAACAGTGGAGCCTACTTGGTGTTCTCCATATATGATACCCATAAACAACCCAGTGAGTACTGCCCAATACTCTCAGGACACTCAAAACGCTCGTAGTTTAACAGTCATGAAACAGATACAGCCAGGAACGATAACTAGGAAATCTGTCAGGCCCTAGAAACACCGAAGTCCAGGAAACAACCTGCCACGAACAGAAAAACATGATCCTTATTCTATCACTATCCGAAGAAAATCTTTATGGTTTCTCGTGGAGTTAGTGTAAATAGGAGGGGGGGGGGGGGGGGTGAATTGGGTATATCGAGAAGACTGTGAATACGCTACCGATTAATATTTTTGTTTTTGAAAATAAGTCTTTAATGAAAGTCTGTTTTGGTTCTTATTACACAGTTTTTAGGCAGCTTTCTTTTTCAGGTATACTATTAAATCTAAAAGTCTAATTATTGAGTTATAAACATATGTTAGCATTTCCTAAAACAGATTCCAAAATTTTTGCTAACAGGCCAGTTTTGCAAAAAAATATAAAACTTCTGTCATGTGATTGACTTTGAAAGCCTCTATATGTAATATTGATCTTACCGTTATTAGTTTACGTTGAAGAAATGATACACAAAAATAGCACCTTGCTGGAGATTTAAGTGTATTTTCTTTTATAAAAGAAGGGCATTATATTATACTTAATGTAGGTAAACTAAAAAAAAAAAAAACTATAATATTAAAACTTTATTATATATATTAGAAATAGGTAAAACCGTCATACCTCGTATAAAGATCCTGGAGTTTCTTTTCGGACGTTGTCCATCTTCGATCGCAACAAACCTACTAAGTTGAGTAGGTTTGTTGCGATCGAAGATGGACAACGTCTGAAAGCGCTCCAACTTCAGCATGATCTTACGAGGTATGACGGTTTTGCCTATTACTTATATAAATCATACTTATCTCAGTGGTATTAACAATATGTATGTATTTATTATTATAATTAAAATTTATACTCTATAGAATGAACTATAAAACGAATGAAACATTGAAACCGGGAAGAAAGACATAAAAACAAGAAATTTTCCTTGAAATAATGCAACCTAATGTGCCATCCAGTTGTTGGTATAAATTTGGAATATTTTATATCAGAATCGAACCAAAGAAATTATCAAGGCTAAACCTCGATATCTTTAGAAAAACTTCAGGTATTGACAATAAGATAATTTAATATTTAAAATGTACAAAATTGTTTGTTAGTAATGCAAATGATGTTCTGAAGGGTAAACTTTATCCTACTATTTTTGCTCAATCATGGCGATTAATTAAACAAATATTAGAATAATTAAACATTAAAATTTTATCAGGACTCGTTCAGTTCTTTAGGTTCAAATTAAACTCTTATTGCTGACGTTTCGGCTATTATTTAAAACATTTTCAATGGCAGAAGTATACAATTTTTAAATAGAAATACTTTTGTTTACATTACCGTGTCCTTATAAAATTTTATTTTGTTTCTACTTCACGGTCAATTCCGATAATAATATATATGTATAACATTTAGTTTTGTTTTTTGAAGCCTAGGAGTTTAAATTGAAATACTCCTCCTTATGGAAACTTTTGATATATTTATAGATCATTCTCAGGGCTGCAAAAACAGGATTAGGTTACAATATTTTGAAAATTACTATATAATTTTAGTGTGGACTATAATATTGATATTAAAACTTAATATACAAGTTACGCGTGTCCGGGTAATGAATAGGTTTTTAAAAAAAAGGAATTTAAATAAACTAGCTCGCACGTGATTGAAGACAAGAATCGAGTTTTATTAGTCAGCTCCTTCTGTTTATAGGAGAGGCAATGTTGATACGGACTTCAACCCTCTAGTCTCTCGCGGGCCGGCGTCTCACGCGGGCCGGCGTCTCTCGCGGGCCGGCATTACTGCCCCCTCCCAGTCCTTATCAACAATGCTCTCCGTACAAGTGTCTGAGTTATATCATAAAATAACAAAACAAAACTTGACTCTAAACATAAGAAATGAATATAATGTTTTAACATTCAAAAATAAAATGACGTCCACACAAGTAACTGAATTAACATTGTTTATAGAAATTACAGAAATAACAAAAGATGAACTTCTATGATTATTTGTACAAAACAAAAATAACAAAATTAACAAAGGTAAACACACATAACTACACTATATCGTTCGCACCATTGGTGGGATTTTCCTTCTCACCCGTCGCAGTTCCTGAAAATGAACTATTTCTTGTTTCAGGGTGTCCGTTCCTATCCTCCATATCTGTGCTCTGTACCGTGGTAACGTTGCGAGTACTTCGTATGGCCCTACGTATCTCGGGTCCGATTTCCTTCGCTTCTGCCTATTCAGTTTATATACGAAGTCCCCTTCTTGTATCAACCCTACTGTTTCTTCTGCTTTCCTTTGATTATATTGCTTGGTCCATCTTTCTTTTGCTGCTTTGACTCTATTATGTAACCTTTGTAGATCCGCTTCCTTTTTCCGCAATTCAAATGGTGTTGCCTCTGTGGTCGAGTGAATACTACTGTTGTATGCTAGGACCGCTCTGGCCATTGCCACATGAGCCTTTATGTTTTTTGCATCAGCCAATAACTGCAAGTGTTCCGTTAGAGTGTTATGTAGTCTCTCTATTGCTCCGTGGGACCTTGGATGACCCGGTGTACACCAATGGGGGTTTATATTGAATTCTTTTAACAGGGTTTTTATTTTAACGTTGTTGAACTCTCGCCCTCTGTCCATATAGATCGTTCTCGGGCAGTCAAACGTGGCCAAATACGACAGCAATGCCTCTTCTGTACTTTCACTTGATTTACTTGTTAGTGGCCATGCTGAGGCTAACTTCGTTAGTCTATCTATTGTTGTTAAATATTTGTTTCCGTCGTATGTAAATATATCAATTTCTAGCTCCTCAAAGGGTCCCTCGGGCGTCTGACTTTGTAATAATGGAGGTACAAGTGGTACTCTTTCATACTTCCTCCTTTTGCATATTTCACAGTCCTTTATCACTTGGGCTATCCTCTTGCCCATTTGGAGCCAGTAATGCGACCTCTGTAGATGTTTAAGGGTCTCTGTGACACCACGATGGTTGGTTTTTCCCCTGTGATAATTTAGGATGACCTCTTTCTGCTGCTCTTCGTCTTCTACCGTTTCTACCTGGTTCTTACAGATTATGAAATGAGCTCCTTGTCTCAGCTCTCTTTCCTGAATTAGTCGGAGTAGTCTATTTTCAAGTTCTTGTGATTCTATAAAGAAATGGTATACCTTTCCTGGCACTGTTAGTTGGTTTATGACTGTACTTAATTGTTCGTTGTTCGCTTTCGTTCCTCCTGTAATAATATTTATTTTTAAGTGGCCATATTTGTGCAATTGGGTGTTTATTATTTCTTCTGTGTCGTCTTTTATAATTATTTGATTTCTCTTGTTGTTTATTATATCCTGACTAATCTCAGCTTCCGGTCCATTTCGTTGTTCTTGGTCTTCATCTGCGTCTGGTGTCCAGTTGGCGAAGAACTCTCGCACGTCCCTGGAGGTACTTGGCTCTCTCGTACTACTTCTCGTAATGACGTTGACGTTTCTGGACAAACAGTCGGCTACTTGATTATCAACGCCCTTTACGTGCTGGACCCTGAAGTTGTATGCAGCTATCCTTTCTTTCCACTTTGCTATCCGGGCTGACGTCTCCTTTAAATTCCCGATCCACATTAGGGGCCTATGATCTGTTCTAATAGTGAACTCAGCTGCAAAAAGGTAGGGTCGGAAATGTTCTACAGTCCACACTATGCCTAACATTTCCCTTTCTATTGTGCTATACCTTTTTTCTGCTGGTGATAATTTTCTGCTGGCGTAGGCTATTGGTCGCTCTCCCTGGATAGTTTCCTGCATCAAGACTCCCCCGATAGCTTCTTGACTGGCATCTGTCATTACAATGAATGGTTTGTTTAGGTCAGGAAATTGGAGCAACAGCGGGCCCCGCAACGCCTTCTTACACTGCTCCACTGCTTCTCTTAGATCTTCTGTTTGTATAAACTTCTTTCCTTTCTTTAAACTGTCCGTCAAGGGGTTCGTGATTGCTGCAAAGTCCTTTACGTACCTTCTATAGAAACCTATCATACCTAGAAAAGCCCTGATGTCTTTGGGTCCCTTTGGATAGGGTAATCGATCTATTGCTTCAACCTTCTTAGGGTCGGGTCTTACTCCTTCACCTGAGATAAGGTGCCCCATAAATCTAACCTCTTTTTGATATAAGCGGGTTTTATCCATCGCTACCTTTAAGCCAAAGTCCCTTATTCTTTTCAGCACCCTTGTAACATGTTCCTTATGCTCTTCTATTGACTTACTGAACACTATGATGTCATCCATGTAGATTTGCGTAAAGTCTTCTCCCAGTCCTTCAAGCAGTTCATCCATGAGGCGTTGGAACGTGGAAGGCGCATTCTTTAGGCCAAAGGGCATCCTCAAAAATTCGAAGTGGCCTCTATCGAATGTAAAGGCTGTCTTCTCGACATCTCTCGGGTGCATCCTAATCTGGTGATACCCGGCCTTGAGGTCGAAGGTACTGAATACAGTTGCTCCTGCCATATGGTCGAGTATGTCTTCTATCCTTGGCAGAGGGTATCTTTCAAGCTTAGTGTACTTATTTAACTCTCTAAAATCTACTACCAACCGGTATTTAGGGGGTTTACCCTCCTCGACCTTTTTCGGGACCAGCCAAATAGGGCTCGAAAATTGCGACTTAGACCTCTGTATTATGCCCTGGTCCAGCATTTCCTTTATTTGCTCCTGCATTATCTTTTTCAATTGGTGTGGGTACCTTCTAGGTTTCACGTAAACAACTGTACCTTCAGGGAGTTCTATTTGGTGTTTGACCCTACCTGTAGCTGATAACCTCTGTCCTTCACTATAGAATACTTTTTCAAATTCTTTCATTAATTCACTCACCTGATGTTCTCCTGGTATCACTTTTCCACAGTTTACCGTTATTCTCTTCCCTGGTTTAACTCTCCCTTCCACGAAGTATTTCCTTTTTCCTAGTTTAATGTCCCACTTCCCTCTTTTACACTCAGGTTTTGCATTGATTCTCTCCAAAAAGTCGCACCCTAGAATAACTCCATATTTCTGGGTCTCTAAGTGGGTCACATGCACTTTCATCTCCAAGGTCTCTCCTATTAATTCTCTCATCTCTACCTGTAATTCGCCTACCAGGCTCTTCCTTCCTGCCATGGTGACCAAGGTGCAGTTGCACGGTGTCAGCCCTGAATAATTGTCCAGCCTTTTTGCCACTTCATTGTCCATAATTGTGCTATCTGACCCTGTATCTACCAAACACTTAGTCTTCCATTTGGGAAAAAAAATATAGGGAGCTTACCTCTTATGCTATTCCTCTGTTGCTCGCCTATATACCTCTCGCCTAACCTTCAATCCTTCTTCCTCTTCTCTCGAATAGCGATCCTCCCACCACGAGTCTCTTCCAGTGAAGGCCACTTCCCTCGCTCGTACCAGCGCTCGTGTCGTTCTATCGATGTCTCTTGCTCCGACCCTGTTGACTCTGATGAGCTCCCGTCCTCTGAAGAGCCTTCCCCTTTTTGTCTTCTCCTGCCCCACATCTTCTCCCGCCGGGTTGTGTTAACTTCCATGGCTCATCTCTTGGTGTTGGTCTATACTGTTTCGTTCGTGGTCTCTCCTTGCGATATAAATACGGACACTCTCGCGCGAAGTGACCGAGTTCACCACACTCCCAACATCCTCTTCTTACTGGCTTCTCTCTTCGCGTGTAGCCTCCCACTGCCTCATAGCTGTTCCTCCTGGCTTGAGATCTTCTCTCTTCAAAACGTCCCCGTGGCTTCCTCTCCTGTGAATACCTCCCTTGTCCTCGATCCTCATAGGCTCTTGCTCTGAATTGCCTATCCTGAGGTACTCTCCTCCTGGTCACAACTGCCCATCCTCCTTCTGACTTCCCTCTGTATATAACACCATTATCTTCTCGGTCCATTTCTTCCTCCCGGATGGCATTAATTGTCTCCTCGAAACTAGTGGGCTTCATGATACGGAGGGCCATTCTCACTCGTTCTGGAGCTGCCTTGAGGAGAATTTCACTGGCTATCTCTTCATATATCGTCGTTCTCCATTTCGCTTCTTGACTGTCTGTGCACTTTTCATTTATCTTCATAGTTAATTTCCTTGTCGCATCCCCCAATCTGCGCCCGAACTCAGCGCAGGTCTCACCATTCTCCTTCCGCATTTCAAAAATTTTTAGCGCACTTCTAGCTACAGGCTTTGCGGCTCCAGCATATCTGTCCTTAAGGGCTGCTCGCACCGCACTCCACTCCGCACAAAACGTAAGTCCTAACTCCAGCATCACCGTAAGGCTGACCCTGGCGAGGAAGTAGGTATTGATGTTCTTGTCTGTAGCTGGGTCTAGTTGAGTTGTGACTAACTGCTCGTTGATGGAGTCCATTCTCTCTATGAACAAGTCCAACTCTCGAGCATCACCCTCGAACCTCTTTATCGAATCTAATAGGTTCATCAGGTACCCTGCTTTTGCCACTCTCGCTTGTTCTATTTTCACTGCGAGCCTAACATCGGCTCCTGTTGTCTGTTTACTCGTCATGTTGGTTTCTACACTGGACACAACACTACACTATTAAACAGTTGGCGAATGATCCCGGGTTTCGGCACCAGTTACGCGTGTCCGGGTAATGAATAGGTTTTTAAAAAAAAGGAATTTAAATAAACTAGCTCGCACGTGATTGAAGACAAGAATCGAGTTTTATTAGTCAGCTCCTTCTGTTTATAGGAGAGGCAATGTTGATACGGACTTCAACCCTCTAGTCTCTCGCGGGCCGGCGTCTCTCGCGGGCCGGCATTACTTACATACAATTGTAATAATTATTTTAATGTTATTATTGTAGTCCATATGGAAACATTATGGTGATTTAGTAATATTTTAAATTTATCTTGCATTTGTAGCACTGAATGTTGTATAAATACATCAGAAGTTGGCATAAGAAGGAATATTACAATGCAAAGCACCGGCCTTAAAAAAGACTAACTAGTGTGTTAAATGAAGAGGTCAAGAACAATTCGAGAATATACATATATATATATATATATATATATATATATATATATATATCAATGATTAAACCACAATAAGAATGGGAAAACAAGACTAAGATCTTTCAACCGTAACAAGCGGTCTTCGTCAGAGTCAAAAACCCAACTGAGGGTTTTTGACTCTGACGAAGACCGCTTGTTACGGTTGAAAGATCTTAGTCTTGTTTTCCCATTCTTATTGTGGTTTAATCATTGATTGTTGTTTCACGTGTTTATGTGAAATCTTTTTATATATATATATTTCACATAAACAAGTGAAATAACAATCAATGATCAGACCAAAATATGAAATGGGAAAACAAGACTAAGATATTTCAACCGTAACAAACGCTCTAGTCAGAGTCAAAAACTCAACTGACTTTTGGTTGAAAGATCTTAGTATTGTTTTCCCATTTCATATTGTTTTTTGATCATTGATAGTTGGCAGCAGATCTTCATCCAAGTATACATTGTTGAAAAGCAGAGCACATTATTCATTCATGACTTTACATAATACTCGTAAGTCGTGAATGCAGAATCTGCTCTGCTTTTCAACTATATATATACGAGTATATATATATATATATATATATATATATATATATAGTTCACACAGGAAAGAGAAAAAACAAATAAAGACACACACAAAAGACTCACAACGATATTTCGACAGTCGTTGTCATCGGTCAGAAGTAGTCCCTTTGAGTAGCTGAAGCTAACTGATATATATATATATATATATATATAGTTCAATGTACATAAAGAAACGTAGAGAAATTAAAAGCACACACTTACAGTCTCTAATTTTCGGTTGAACTGTCTTCAGGAGAGATAAGAAAGGGAAACCAAGCGCCCTGGTACAGAGACGGTTGGAGACCATTTTCATCAAAAAAAGTATATATATATATATATATATATTTATCAGTCCTTTTGGATTGAATTTAGGTTCACCGTAACACAATAAAACTCTGACATTTTCATGTCTAGCACATGCTCAGTCTGCTTTTTTGTAGAATAAATTATTATGGATTGTAATAATAAGTGAAGTAATAGATTTAAAATTTTAACTAAATGGACCTTTTTAGATATGGTTTGAACTTTTACTGCAGCTGTAAAATAAACAAACTCTTTTGTTTTTGTTTATTTCGTACTTTGATAAATTTCAGCAATAAAGCGATTCTTGAGTTTTCAGGACAGTGGTTGAGTGTCGTTTTTTGGCCTTGCCCTTAGGCCAGTTTGATCAGTTGTTCCTTTGACTGGAATTCTAGAGACCTCTTTCTAGAATGCAGTCGACGATAAGAGAATTCGAAATCAACTAAAACATGGGAAACCTTTAGTATTCTTCATTTTTTTATTTATTCAATCTTTTTTCCTTGTTCTTTTCTTCTTTACCTTCCATGTACTTTTAATATTTAAACGACTATTTAACTGTTTTGCTAATTTTAAATTGAAGAAATTTTAATCTCTGCCTTTTATTATCATTTTAAGTATAAATACCTACATTTTTAATGTAGTTTGGTTAAATTACTATTTAAAACAAATACACAGGCTATTTCAATAGTCTTTTACTAAACCACTCATTTATTCACAGATATCTATTTTAAAGATAAGATAAATTACTAGTTCTAAATATTTTTTTTTAAATTTCTTAGGGCTATCAGATTTGAATAAGTCTATTCAGACATAATTTGCTCAATTATTAATTGATTTCTAACTTATTTAGGTTAGACGCACATGAAAAAATCTGGGGTTATGTTTTAAACTGTTCTAGACGTTAATATTTAATAAATAATTGAATTATAATTATCTATTTATTGCATGAGTGCTGAAAGTACCTACACACCATTCAAAAAAATATCTCAAATTTTTAGGTCAAGGAATAAACATAAAAATAATTATAATTCATTTTGAAAACAAAAGCTGTTCTCATTTTATCATTTAACACAATTTTAAAATTTTTGATCTAAAACAATCTGATGTATTAATGATCTTATTACATGAAAAATATTTCTCATACCAATAATATCAATAATTGTATTCATCAATAATAACTGAGGCCTTAGCCAGTGTATCTTGTTCATAGATTTTCCAGTTTAGTCTTTCACCTACGGAAACTCCAAGGTGTCTACAAGACCAGGGTATCAACAAGACTACAAGAACGTCTTTTAGTCGTTTCTCTGATGGTTCTAGTTTACTATTTTGTAATAATGGTCTTGAGGGTTCACTTTGTTTCTTCTTGGAAAAAGCTATAACAACAGTTTTTGCTGAAATTATATGCAAATTTTTTGCTTTACCGACCTTTTGCCAATTTAGTGTTCATGCGGCATAATCTCAAATGCAGTACCATAAATAATTCATATGCAAAAAATAACCAGGTCATATCTAGATCTCTGAATATCATAATATTGATTGTTTACAGTGTATGGAAAGTAGTTTATAAATTGTTACCACAATAGGATGATACCATGACGGAGTGAGGATATCCTTTAGAGGCCAAAATTTCAGTTGCTACACTTAAGCTAATTATTTTTGCGTTAGACTGCTGTAATCTATTCTATAGTCCTTAAATGAAAATCCCTGTACAGTACTTTTGATTCGCAGGTTACTAAAGCATGCCATTGCAAGGTCTTTCAATACACTCAAAGCAGCACAGAGGGAATGCTGCAAGAGTTGGAAAGAATATTGTTTTCCCATCCAAAGTTTGTTAGACTGGCTAGTTGATTTGTCATTGTCATAAGTTATTCTTTATGAAGATGTTTATTCTTCAAACATTTTTCATGTTATTAATACAAAGCATAATAGTTTCATCTTTAGTGGAATATTCCTATCAAGGCCTCTTTTTGGTTAAATATTAATTTGAACTATGAAACAATATAATCTGCAGCATGCGTAGAAACTATAGATATCCAACTAACCAGCTAATACAGACTTTCTCAAAAAGACGTTCGAAATAGACATTGAGAAATTCAAACGATGTAACTCTGTCCTATTAACGAAATTAACTCCGATAACTATTAACGAAAAGTTGAAACTATCAGTGTAATAACACTTTACTAAAGAAAGTGATTTTACATATACACAATAGCCTCACTTAAATATCAAAAATACAACATTTATTATCTAATACTAAATTTAGAGTGTTATATTACATGTACTTATAGTGAATTTGAGTGCAGTCCTCTCCAGGTTTTATTTCGAGAAGTATGTATGTGTGATGTTGCTAGCAGAGAGGGTTATACAATTTTTATAGCGTTATTGACTCGTGCATAAAAAAAAACCGGAGAAAAATCCTTCCCCCCCCCCCGAAAAAAATGAATCTTTTTTTTAACTAGAACTAGTATATTAAACCAATACCAAATTACCAGAAATATAAAAACTTTCTGGAAAATCAAAATAATTTTTACAGGCCATTATATTTATTTAAATAAAAAGCAGGAAATAACAATATTAAAAATGCTGAAGTAAATAAAATTCATCTCTCATCTAAAATAAATTGAAATAGCAACCAATACATTTTTCTTTATAAGAATGACACAATAATTTCAGAAGAATAAAATACAACCAAATAAAGACAATGTAAACAATAATCAATGTATAATGTAGTCAACAGTAGCTAATAAAAGACCAAAATTAAAAAAGAAAAAATGTTGTCCATTCAATTAATGTTATCATGGCACTCTGAGTTTAAAAACTAAGATTGAAAGCAATTCCTTTAAAAAGTCTAAAGATCTCTAGCTATATTTATCTACTTTCTCTCTATCTATCTTTTTATCCATCCCCCTCTCTCTCTTTTTTTCTCGCTCTCTCTCCCTCTCTCTCTTACTCTTATTTCTGTCATTTTGCCCCTTTCTCCCCATATCCAGTCTCTCACCCTTCAATATTAATATAGAAGATAATCTCCACCCATTTCAGTATGGTAATAGCAGAAATAATAACCAAATCTCAAATTATTAACTGGGAATGAACAGAATCCTAGATCAAGTAATCATATTCTTTTTTTTTATTTATATCCCCAATGGTAAACTATATATATACATAAATAATGAGAAAAATTTAGTATAGTTATCTTTTAATTCTTTTTTGAGAGGGGATTTTTCCCCCCCCCACGAGGTTTTTTCCTCCCGGGTGATTTTTGCTTATAATCTTATTGGCTATGTTGTAGATAGAATGTTTGAATATTATAAAAATTCAAAGCTTTGCACAAATAAAAGCCAAAAATGCAAAATATAGTGTTTTATAAAATGACATATTGTGTCCAATCTAATCTAGGTATCTATGAAGTCTGCGATTTACCCGATATTCTAATAAATTTAATCTAAGATAAAAAAAATCTAAATATACTGTTTTATCAGTAATTATACCATGTTTGACATAAATCAGTCGTACTGATGAGGCTTCAACAGAACGTCGAACTGACCTGATAGAGAGATACATATAACACATTATCTTGTTTAACAACATTAATTGAACAATAAACCTTTGTTAAATCTTTGTACATATTATCATTTAGTATACTTAGAACAGGCGTGTCAAACTCATTTAGGTCTGGGGGCCGAATACAGCTTAGTTTGAACTCAAGCGGGCCAGGCCACCAAGCTAATTACAAAATTACATAGAACTCACAATAAGTCTACCTTTTTCTTGTATCAGTCATAATACTAATAATTAGTCTAAAGAAAAATAAGTCAATTATAAAAATCTTTATTAAAATCCGACACTCTGTATCCACTATTATCCATTTTGACAGAGATATTTCGCTGGTCAAGGTGCGAGGACAAAGGAAAGTGGATAATTCAGCGCGTACTAAAACACTGGTGGATAATATAAGAACTGCAGGTTTTTAACGAAATAGAGTAAACTGATTTTTTTTTTATAATAATGCAGATTTATCCCCTGGGCCGGATAGAACCCCCAGGTGGGCTGGATCCGGCCCGCGGGCCGTATGTTTGACACCTGTGACTTAGAATGATAAAGATACAAATTTTTTGCATTAACTTATAAATGTGACAAACAACCTAAGGATTACAATCATTAACTTATGTGAATATTGCAATAAAATGTGATCAGATGGTCTTACTTTTTCAATAATCGGTTCTTTTCAAAAGAAGTCTATCAATATTTTACATTGATATTAATTTATTCCTAAACAAATAAAAATGTTAAGCTAGCAATCATTATTTCATAAATTTTGCTTCAACAATGTGTATTATGACCAATATAAGGAAGAAGTCTAGCATATTCCAATTAGTTCCCATCTTCTCATCTTCTGCACCAAATGAAAATGTTAAGCTAGCAAACATTATTTCATAAATTGTGCTTCCAACAATGTGTATTATGACCAATATAAGGAAGAAGTCTAGCATATTCCAATTAGTACCATCATCTCATCTTTGAAAATGATTATATAATACAACTAGCCTATTATATTGTCATGAATGGTAAATTATGACCATTGCTCTAATAAAGTTATATTATTAAATATAAGAAACGGTCCACAATGACTATAAAACTTTACATTATTTAATTTAATTTCTTTGTGAAATTTAAAGCTATATTATGATTGATGAACATTGTTAAGTATAGCATATTATCTGGACTGATGTTATATAGATGGACAGAACAAAAATGATCTATAATGATTTATGTAACGACTTATTATGGTTGTTCTAATTCTGGGCTACAGAAAAGTTAAACAAATGTGCTGCTTCTGAATAGCGTTATGGTATGACTAATCCTGAGCAGGTCTCTAAAAATCATAAAATATAGCTCATTGTCCAACATTATATTTCAACCATTCTAAAAGAGTTCTCAAACAAATTAAAACATATTATCTTTTAAAGAGACTTATTATGACTGCTCTAATACTGTCTATCTACATAGACTGCCGCACATGCATCTTTGTTATACGTTAATTAGGACAAATTCTAAGCTAGCAGTAAAAACGTCATTAGAGTGTTTTGTTTGGCGTTAGTTGTTATAATGATGCAAATCTGAGCACAAAATGTTGTCTGTCATCATAATGATGTGTACGACAAAATATTATTCCTGATATAGTCCCTATCTAAACGACTGCTAAATATTGATCTTTATCTGTCCTCATATTATGATCAAATGAAAGCAGATATTTTGTAAATTTCAGTTATAGTACATACTTAGCATTGCTCTATAAGTGATTTTTATCGTGAGAAGAAAGAATTCCCACATATAGAACTTTATTTCATACTATGATAGGACCAATGTAAAACTAAGATTAAAGAAACAACAAATGCATTGCTTTTTTGCATTATTTTTGAAGAACAGTCCAAAATAGAGAAATAACTGTTTAATGTAGTTGAATGTCTGATGTGCATTTTGAGAGATGTTACTGTGTTCACAATTAACTTTTCAAATATAGTGTCAAATTTAACGTTTTATTATTTGGAAGACACAACTACTAAAAGTAAAATAGGGATAATCAAGCAAAGGTCTTAATAGTTTCTTTAAATTATCACCGAAAATGTAGACTTCGTCGATGTTGAAAAGTACGATAAAATGCTTGGACTTAAGAAACGAGTAGAGAATTAATATTCAATAAATACAATAATGATTGTCAATTATAATAAGAATAAAATAATTGTATACTTAGCATGATATAGATATCCATTTTCAGTATTAACTAATAAATATGACAAACAACTTAGAATTACAATCATTAACTTATGTGTATGTTGCAATAAGATGTGAACAGATGGTCTTACCTTTTTAATAATCTATTGTTTTCAAAAGATATCTATCAATATTTTACGTTAATATTAATTTATTTCTAAATGAATGGAAATTTTGAGATTTTTTTAAGTTAAAATATGTTTTTTTTCTGTTTTGATTTGTGTATGTTTTTTTCTTTAAATGGGACAGCTAAATTTCAGAGTTTGGAGAAATTCTTAGGATGTGATGTGTTACCCTGTCAGACTCAAGTAACTCCAGCTATTAAGCGTGATGGAAATATTTTGACCCAAGTAATACATGTAAATACGGTCATATCTATAAAAAATAATGAAGTAGTATGTAATATTTTAATATTACCTTCAAAAATAAGGTTTTTTGAAGTCAAATGGGTAATCCACATGAAACTCTTGTTGTAATATATCTGTTGCGTTGAGTCAAATTTAGAATGTTAAATTTAATTCTATTAGAATTCTAAAATTCTATTTTGAATGTTAAAATAGTTCTATTAGCATAAATTACTATACAATACAATCTAGTTAATTAAATAAACTTAAATTTTACAAAAATGCTATTATGTAAGAAATAATGATATCAATTGTTTACGTACATTTTATAAAAGATACACAGTATCAATAAAATGAATGTTTATTATAAAATAATGAAAAATAAATAACATTTTAAACAGTAACACCAAAGTTATAATAAAGTTATAATGATATTAAGGAACGCTTATCATTACAGTATCTGTATTGCTACTTTTGGACTACCCACTTAATTTATGATTTGATAATAAGCTGTTTAAAAACCTAATATTCCGGAAATCTAGAACTGAACCAAAAGTAGAGTTTGAGATGTAAATACAAACTCATGTACCCCTGCTGAGTCTTTGAGACTGTTTAATAGAGAGTTATAAGGAAAATATCAGACATTTTAAAGTTTTCAACTGCGATGATGATACGTCAGATTTTTTTGTATTTTTATAACTGCTTGAATCGCATGAAACAAAATACTGAATCAGTACAATATAAATGACAAAAAGAAATTATTAAAAAAAAACTAAGGGACCTTCAGAAGTTTTTCTTGAATCAAACGTTTTTATTGAAATGTATGCAAAGTTATAAATGTTTGAATGTACGTACAAACAGTTGTAATTACTATGTTGAGAAGAAAAAAAAAGGATAACCCGTCGTGGGCTGTAATTTTAGTAGTTGGCAAAGTTATGTTAAGTTATGTTATAATGATATTGTAATTCTCCTAGGGGCAATATTGTTAACCTATTTTTTTTCTATGTTTAAATTTAATATTGAAAGAAGCGCTATTGTTTTACGGTCGCTATTTGTCGTAGCATTCTTCATAGAGATGCAGATTGTCGCACAAGTAGAAACTTGGAACCAACCTTTGATGTCCATACACATCTCTTGAAGTGAAAAAACAAGAATTGCGTTTGGACAATCACAGCCTGGTCCTATCCCTGCAGATACTTATCAAGCTTCTCTCTTCGTAAGGAGTTTTCTAAAACTTCTTGCTGAACAAACAATTATAAACTTAAATAGCACAGTACATAAAGACTTTAATTGTTTCCTAGTGAATATATAAATAGATTCAAAACTTTATTAAGCTTTATTTCTTTCATTATTTAAATATTAATGTGTTTTGTAGAGAAACATATAGTATATTCTAATGTCGTATAATTTTACAATCGTATAATTTCAGAAAAAATGAATATTGAATATCGGTTTTGCATGACATAAAACCCAATTGTAGTATCAAAGTGAATTTTGAAGTCAATTGTCAAAGATGTCCTAGAGAACAAAAGTCCAACCAACGAAGAGTTCCATGCACGACAGTGCATGTCGTAATTAGCAGTTCCGGACCAGGCCCACTACTGCTAAATTATCATCCTTTTTTTTTTGTTTTGGTCAGTAGGCTTTGTCAATACTGGGGACGTTAGTCTGTCAGGGAAAGGAGTCGTATTCGTGGTCGTATGGTCTTGCAGTTTTGCATTATATGAGGTACTATATTATATATAAGTCATCAGGTCGTCATATTTGGTTCAGGAAGTGAGCTATTAGAAGTCATGGGATTGGGAAGGGTTGTTTGTTGGATTCAGGTCCCGAACAAGGAGATTTGGATGGGTGGACAGTTTTTTGTCTTCATTGTTAGAAAGTCGACTAATGTAGCAATCAATTGATTCCCAACTCAAATCATGCTGAATATCGAAATTTCTAGCATACCATGGCGCTCTAGCTATAAGGCGGGCACATTTGTTCTGTACAACTTGGATGCAGTTCTTAGAACAAAAGTTAAAGCCTTTTAAACTCAAGAACAAAAAATTATTTCAAATACAATCACCTATGAAAAGGGACAAGTGCATTCATTTTATAGTGTGGTGTAGTCTTTACTATCACTGATATATAATGTCATATACTATTATTCGTTGATGCAAGAGGGTAATAGGGTTCAGTAAGAAAGTAAAATATTTTATTTAAAGGAATAACATTTAGTTCATTATTAGTTAATATCAGTATTAGTTAATATTATTAGTTCATAATAAGGAACCTAAAAGTATTTTTCTTTTGTTGCTGGATTAAAACGTTCTTCGAAGTTATACTGATATACTAAAATCAAGGATAATAATAAGTATGGGAAGGCGCATACACCATAGATGAAATCATACTGAAGATTTTACAAATGGTAATCGATTCTACATAAAGAATACTTCTAAATAATAGTAGATTACCCGTGAGCCTTAGGATCATCCAACACCTTAATGCAATCATGTTCACATAAATGCAGATAAACTCTAATTAATTCATTTCTCATAAAGAGGATAATGAAAATATTTTTAAGATAGTTTTCTTTATTTACATATTTTGTACAATTTAAATTTTCCAAAAAAAAAAAAATTCAATTGTTTCTTTCTGTTTGACCCTACTGAGAGCAACACGAAATTGGTGATATTAAAATGCTGTTTTCCATAAATGAACTCAAACTTTCTGGAGAGTCTCTCCTTGAGACCTATGAATAGTCATGGCAAATGATAACTGAATTGGATGTTCAATCCTTGAAAAAGGAACGTTGTTCTGTTCAAATAAAACAATTTTCAATCATGGAATTAAAATAACATGGTTTATATTGATATATATAATGATATATATTGGTATATATCATTAAAACCGTGATACGATAATTTTACAAACAATTAATTCATCATAAAGCTCCTCAGTTATTAGTCTTGTTCCATTACATAAGCGCAGTGGATCAGAGTTTCTCATGCATACACATAATAGAAGCTTCTTTTTAGAGTTCTAGTTGATGTTGGGGCGATCGAGACAACTCCAGTGAGTCAAGAAATTCTTGAGGTTAATGTGTTGGTTCTGTTCATACACAAACTGAGTTATATGACAGATATTGTTTCATTTCTCCTGGAAATTATTCAATAAACCTATATTAATTTCACTGTGTGTCTCGTTAAATGGAACTTATATTGAATTTTCTGTGAAGAATATTTGTGGGTTGGCGAATGAAGAGTAAATGCAATCAATACACTAATTAACATTATGTGCACGGATAAACATGTCTTTGGGCAGTAATAATTTATTTATTTTCATTCTTTCTACTCTGTGTTCACCAATATTTATCAGAAGTTTAGAGTATTCCTCATTGTCTTCTTGATCTCTCATATTGCTTGTTAAATGAAATTTAGTAAATTTGTGCCACAGGTAAGACTGATTCAAGCATTATAGATGCCAGCATCATTTCCTCTCATGGCAATTGAAAGAAGTTGTCAATTCTTGAAAGACTATTGCAAATTCAATTAGCCCTGATCTCCTTAATTTAGAGAGAATATTTTTATTAAGAACTTTCCTGTACCTTCCGATGCATCGGGAGCCTTACTCTATCTTTTTATTGAAATAGATATATCAAAAGAAAAAAATATATTCATTATGGCAAACTGTTTTTTGATTACGGACATAATTGTGTGCTGTTAATATTTTACTTATATTAATTTGATAATTTATAAAATTTCTGTTAACTATAACAAATATCATTTGTTGATAAATTAAGTAATGATTTCATATTCTCGTCAATTATTCATTCAATTTTCTCTTTCTAAAATTATTATAATTAAATCATTATAATGTAAGTCGAAAAAATGTTAATCTTTCAACGTCATTTTTATCAGGAATTGGAAGCTAAATTTACGAATGTCCCCGTGACACATTCGATAGCGCGCGTTCTGGACCAACAATGCGAAAATCGTTGGATAGATTTCCACAAAATTCATAATCTTTTATTCAGTTTAGAGCGTGTGAAAATATTTAAACGGAAAGATCAGAGTTTTATAAGTATTTAAAGAGGCTAAATGACTTATTAGGCTGTTAGAAATAACATCAAAATACTCTTGATAATTTATTTTGCCTGATAGCATTCCCATAGAAGATTGCAAATGAAGCCACGTTTATATTTAACTAAGGTTATGTTTCATTCTTAGCTCTGTACAAAGAATGCATTAAAAATAAATAATCTTTCAACTAATCATCTTTGAACTTAAAATACTTTGTTTAAACAAAAATCAGTATAGAGTAAGTTTAAAATGTGTAGATGGTTTTTGACATTGAATGGTGCTTCTTTAGCAATATACTAACCCTATGTTAGTTTGATGATAGACATCCAAGGCATCCATTTTGACTTAAAGTACAAATTAAAGTTTTCCAGAAATTCTATCAAAAAATATTATTATTATTGTAATACTGTTGTATTCATTATAATTAACCTATCTTTAGTAGTTAAATGACAAATAAGATTCCGTATACACATAAAATGAAATTTTAAAATGCATTTGTTTATTAAAAATAAATTATACTTTTATAAATGTATATACTAGATAAATACATAATCATCAGTCTCTAAACATGCCTCACATATTTATTCTCACGGTAATTAGTTTATTTAAATTAATGCATTATGCATATCGCTAAGGAGTTATTACATGAATATTGAAATCATTATTCAAATTGGATGCAACTGCAATATATTTGATATTTAAACAAATATTTTATTAATTAATTAAATAAAAATTAATAACTTTAAACAGCTTTTTTCTTCATTTTAGTATCTTTTCTATCAAAGTAAAATGATAACATATTTAAAATATTGTTTTAATAATTATATGAATTACCCACGTCTATTAGTTAAGTGGGAAAACTAATTTAAGTTTCACTTAAATGTTTGATTCTTATCATGTATTTTCATTGATGATTAATAATTATTACTTTTAAGAACAAAAAGAAGAATCAATGAATTATTCTATTTAAATATATATATAGTGATTGTTAATATGTATTAAAACGTAAAAAAGACAATCTCATTGGTTATATTTTATTCTGTCTGAACCTATTTTCATACTCTGTTAGCTGGTGATTTTTACGCCGGAAATTTGATTCAGGGCCAAATCATGACTACATATGAACAGAAAAGAGGCCCGCTCTCACATGGAAGGGAACGAAGAAGAGTTGAAATGCCCCTGTTTGAAATAGATGACACATGCAAATAACTATTGATCTGAGTGCGTATAGGCGATTTCTAACTTGATTCTGTAATGATAAACTCAACCATCAAGAGTTCGAAAATCTGGAGTGGCTTCTACTCAACTTTACCAACAGTAAATATAACAATAAAATCGTTGACGATTAATTGAGTTTGTTCTTATTTTAATTTAGTTATAGTGTAGGTGTAAATATTATACCTTGGTAAATATTATAGAAATCATAACATATCCGTATAATGATTTCATTGATCCTAATGCAGCTATATTTATTTGATTTCTAATAATAAACATGAAATTATTTATTCAGAAGGATAAGTCATTTTATTATTATTATTAAACTATCATACCGAGTTTCGAAGGACACGTGCACACCTCTGCTACATTTTTTTACATATTTCGCTTCATTCTCTCCTTTTAAAAATCAACGTTTTTTATTATTTTTAAAATCATTAAATGTTTTAAGATTTTTAGTTATTTAATGAACTTCATAACTTTACTCTGAGAAGAATCTGTCACTTTTATTGGTTTTAGTTTTGATTTCTGAAAATTTTTGACTTTAAAAAGGCAAATATCTTGCAATAACACAGCACTTAATCAAACCAAACCAAAGGTCCTATTGAACCTGCTCAACTGCAGGTAAGGTCAGTGGCCTTATTTTGCTCCGAGTTCAAATGAACCTGTGATTGATATATAGTTTCAATGTAATCTGTGGATGGCCACTAGGGGCGATGCATTTTTACGAAAGCTGATGTGGGTGATGCAAAAAGCGTTCCAGCCGTGGAAGCATTCTTCGGTTACAAACTTTTCTTACCTATCTAATTTCTCTTTGGCCTCATTACAAAATTACGTCATTCAGGTGTATCCAGGCAAACACCTGAGCGTAAACGTATTTCACTGGTTAAATTATCAATTTTCAACCAATCAATCTGCCAGACAACAGCCCCTTACTGAAATACAGAAAACTTACAATCGAGATGTTCATTTCTGATGCCTTTGACGCATTTGTAGAATATTCTAGGAAAAGCAAAATATTTGATAACAGATAGGCCAATTTAGTATTGATTGTAAATTTCATCTCGGAAAGAAGAATTTCTACTTAGTACAAATTTAAATAATCTTGCTTTTTACTTTACTATAAATGAAGTATAGTGATCTTGAAAATATTCAATCTCAAGATTTTGACGAAATTACATGTTTTGAGGTCCCAGAAGTCGTTTGATGAAGTTTTTCAATGATGTCTGTGTGTATGGGTGAGTATATAACCAAAGTTTGTGGTCACGCGACGGGTCCAGAATCCTAGATGGATCAAATTGATATTTTACACAAAAGTGGGTTTCATACTGTAGATGAGCCTTAATGATTGGCAGTGATTATGCAAGATGAAAAAAGCGACTTTTTTTTGCCAAAAACCTGTTTTTGGATTACATTTTTTTTCTTCTAAAGTGTTAATTCTAGTGTCTTCAAATTTTGGCATTATATTTGAGGCTGCGAAAGTAATAAACGAAAAATATTGTCAGATCTTTTAAACCACAGGAAATATTTTCATATTTATTTATTTTATTCTTTTATGAATCCCATAATGCTTAACGCCGGATGTCTAATGGAAACAGGTATACTCCACAAATCAATGTATCCATCAACTTTCAAAAAATTGAAAAAATAATGAAAATAAAGCAAGAATTATTTAAAAGTTAGTGTCAAAAATTTTTTTCTTTAAAGTAGTTCTAGTAAGTTTGTCATTGACACTCCCATGTTTGTACATTTATTTGATGAGCAACATCATATTTAGTAGGTTTAGTGTTTTTTTTGGTCAACGCTCGCACTTACAGGCTATTAAATATAGTATTTTTATAGAATTAGAGTGTCTAGCACATTTTCGAACTAACTCCCATTTTTCTTATCAACAATGTATATTAAGAAATATATTTATTTATAAGGTCAAAATATTCAATGTACTGTATTCAACAAGATTAATAAGCCTTGACAATGTACAGAATGAGACCTGACGAATTTTTTTATCTCCCATTTGAAAAATTATACAATTAGAGTGAAGTACGCACTCAAGATATTCAGTACTAGAGGGAATACGTTAAGTACCAGACTACGTTCAAAAATCATATTGTGGTTTGATCATTGATTGTTATTCACGTGTTTATGTGAAATCTTGTTATATATATATATATATATATATATATATATATATATATACAATTAAAAGAAACGGTCCAGCGGACTTTTTAAATAAAATAAATTCAATACGAAGGAAACACACAGAAAGACACAGACATAATTCACATCGAAATATCGATGTGAGTTATGTCTGTGTCTTTCTGTGTGTTTCCTTCGTTTTGAATTTATTTTATTTATATATATATACCACAATATGAAATTGAAAAAAAACTAAGATCAGTCAACCACAACGGCTTGCTGGTCAACACAACTGAGTTGGGCGTTGGGTTTTTGACTCTGACAAAGACCGGTTGTTGTGGTTGAAAGATCTTCCTCTTTATTCGCATTTCATTTTGTGGTTTGATCATATATATATATATATATCATATTATTAGACCTGAATCATCAATGATTCTTCTGTGAAGCAAGTAGACTGGGTTATATAGTAATCGTATTTAGTGAATAAAGTGGTATTGGATATATAATATAAAGAAACTTGTGAAAAAGTATCCTCTTGAGATATTAAAATCTGATTTTGTTTTTATAAAAACAATATGTGTTAGTAATGTATATCAGTGAGCACAATAAAGTATAATACCCTATCATCAAATTACAGAACTAATTTTGTTATTCATAGTTGACTAATCGAATTTTGAGCTTTGTTTCTGGATGTTAGGTTAAAATAATTTGAATCAAAAGGCTCAAGGTTTGAGGAGTAAAATTTTTCTGAGTATTAGCTTGACAGTGAGATGAATTCAACATAATGTGCTGAAACATTAAAAAGACATAAGGTAATAAATCAAAGCTAAGGCAGGTCTAAGCGTAGTGATGAAGGGATATTTATATTCCCAATGGTGGTTTGAAAAACGCTAAGGCAAACTTTATGAGCGATAAAGAGTGGATTATTATGCAGAAGTTGTCTCTTGTAGTGAGAGAAGCGTATTTTGTTGAGGGGTGCGTGAGAGAGGTTGTCGGGCCAGAGGCTACTCTTTCAATCATGGGGCATCCTTCTTACTCCACGGAGTCCATTAACAGTACGCAGCTACCATTTTCACACTTTCACTTCCTTTCAACCACAATAAAAAAGTCTCTTTTTATTAACAATAATGCTTCTTCATTTATATTATTACAATTCTTGGTCTTTTCTTATATACCTTGTATACTTTTACAGTAAAAAAAATAATTCAAAGAAAGAATAAAAATTATCCACTTTCTTTCAAATTATGAATTGTGTTTGGTATGACAAAACAGTATCCTGATTAGTAAATGAAAACTTTTGAAATGTCTCAGCTCTCAAGTTGAAATATTTGAAGTTAATAGTTTTGAGAATTTCTAAATATATGACTAAGAGTTCTTGATATTTTGGTTCAGGTAGACCATGTAGCCTGGCATGGATTATCCTTCGATTTCTGACGTATAAAGAATATACAGAACTTCTCATCATAACACCTAATTTTTAGAATACACTGTATTTTTTTTCATTTAATAAACAGTATGTGCAATTTGTTTTCGCAAAATTATCATTTCTTAATGAATAAAATTCATTTTTTATTAAATCGTTTGACTCTGACAAAGACCGCCTGTTGTTGTTGAAAGAGCTTAGTCTTTTTTTCAATTTCACATTGTGCTTTGATCATTGATTGTTATTTCATATAAACACGTGGAATAAGAATCAATAATCAAACCATACTGACTACAATACTTTTAAATATTAATATTTCTAAGGGTTTTCGTCACATATAGTAGTCTTAAACAGTTTACATTTGTGTCGATATTTGACCAAGTGACTTGATCGGAGCTTATATATATTATAAAGTAATTAAATGACAGGGCGATCTATATATATTTTCAATTTATGAACAGGATAAAAGTAATTCGTTTATGTAGTTAGCTACAATTTCATAACAATGTATGTTTCAAATACAAAGACAAATGTCTTTTTCTCAAAATTGAGTAACTGACTGACTAGAGGTAATTGCTTATAATGTCAAAATGTTTATACCATGTACAAGATCCGGTTAAATGGTTGTTTTCTATTTATTTTAGATTTGTATATATTATATGATAAAGCATTAGCGTTAATGTAAAGTGTTTCCAAATAGAGTTTTTTGGTGTATAAACATTAAAAATTAAACAAAAAAGGATAATCAATCCTAAAAAAATGAATAGTATAATTTTTTTACCATTCTGTCGTCATGATTTATGTTCAAATTTTAAGCTATGATTAACTTTCCTTGGTAATACTGGCTGAAAAATATTTAATTTAAGTAATTTTTTGTCCCTTTCATGTAGTTATATGCATGCATATGTTGGCAGTAGATGTTTTTTAAGTCTATTTAGACTTAAATAAGACAGGAACTTCAGCATTAACTATTTCTTTACTAATTGTTTTAACCTTTCTAGCTACCTTGCTCTGTGCTGGTGATAACAACCATAATAAATTTGTGAGATACGTCTACGGTGAAACTAATGCTGGAAGATTCTAGGTTCAGGCACTAATAAACTTCACTCATAATACTATGTATCTATTACTAATTACACAATGGCTAACAAGCCTTTGGCTGTCGTTACTGAGTGCCTGAATCACAAATCAAGCAATTTGAATCTATTTTTGTGGTTGCATATGGATATTGTCATACACCTCTATAGAAATTGCATCTAATCAGCACTGTTTAAACTATACCAGAGTAAACATTTATTGTGTTTCGAGGTTTTTGTTGTTGGTTGTAAACTTACCCTCATCTGCATTCTGCTATTCATACAAACATAGAGTTGTTACTATTCTTTTCTGGGTACGACTGAGTATAATATTTAAGCTACTATTTCGGCATTCAAATATGCAGATTTTCAAGAATCTGCAATTTATTAATATTGGCATTAGATTCTCCGGAGTCTCTTTGAACTTCCCATGATAGATGGTGATTCAGGCATCTTGACAGGTCGTCGTCATGTTCATAGTTGTTTAGGTCGCGGTCAACTCAAAGTGCATTGACACTCTGAATGACTTCGTTGTTGATCTAGAACGTTAGCTACCGTTCTCTGGGAAATAAGATAAGCCCATTGTCCTCTTTATATTGTAACTTTTAAAGCTGTATGCTTCACCATTGATGGCAGTTACTTGTCTAAAGACTTGTTCATCTTGTCTGTTTTCAATTCATTTAAGATCGATGAATTCATGTCTAACAATATTAATACACCATAGTTCAAACTGAAGAAATTAACGCCTCATTTTTGCATAAATAAAGAAAATTATATTTTCGTTGACAATTAATTTGTTTCATTTTAATGTAGCTGTCATTTGGATTAACGCCAAACTCTATGGAATGTATTATCAAATATCTAGTTAACCAATTTAATTAGTTTATTTGTTTTAATCATAACTATTTTATAATTTTTATCTATTGTTTTAAATTTTATCTATTGTTAGACTGGTGATTTAGAGCTCATCGGACTCGTTCGCACAGCAATCATATAATGCTTCACTTTGTAGTTTATAAAATGAACATTAGATTTGTACTAAACATCTTTGAACTTCTAAACTGGGCGGTGAGGTTGGAGTCCTAGTCGGATAAATCAGCCGACTGCAACTTTGATTTCTCACCTATTTAAATTACTCGTGTAAGTGAAAAAGAGATAAGATGATAAAACATGATTAAATAGTCCAAGTAGAATTTTTTTCTCTTTGGAGAAAGGCATTGGACGCTTGATGGTACATCACAAAAAGTTTAGTCTAATACAAAATATCTGGCCTTGCCTGTTCAGTGGTTCAGAAGATTAATAGTTATAAATCTGTAGGAGACTGCACTCAACTTTACTTTAAATAAATAACATCCCATAAATAACATTAGACTTCTTGGTTATATAATGATATGTTTAGATATAATATAAATGTCTATATAGTCTTTCATTCCAGGCAGAAGTACGGATGGTGATTGAACCAGTTTTCAGTATAAACGCTTATTTTGGTATATCACACAACTGAAACATATCCTTGATATTACCACAGTGGTTATAACGCTTTGGTAAAGGCAAAGAAAAAAAAAGTGTTACGAACAGTCACTGACAGGGGAACATGGTTTTTATTCCCATAGCCAGTGGATCTCATACATGGCCATCTGTAACATTACATGGCCAATGGATCTGTTACACTTAATGTAGTTTATCTGACCTCCTTGTATCATACCATGGAAAGCAAAGAAATTATGTTTGATTGGCGTAGATTTTTTAAATGGAAAATTTTATTCTTCTTATATCTCATATTAAGTTATGAAATCATTTCAAATTATTTATGAAACCAAAACATCAATTTTATTTCAGTCTATTCAGTTAAAAAAAATTAACTCAATATAAACAATTTAAATAAATATAAATAAATCGGGCAAGTGTAGCAGGTGATGCATTAGTCCAGGATGAATATGCAGTTAAAATATATTGTTCTTTGCGGTAAATGAAATTTCAGGATTTTTTTTTTATAAATTGCTAATTATTATAATCATTATGATTACAAAGTACTATTTATTATTAATATTCACCTGTCATCTGTTTTTCAATAATAAAAACAAGAGCTGGAGTAGTAGTCAGCTGTTGGAAAACAGAGGAGTTCGAGTTAGCCGTAAGATGTCCGACTGCACAGTCCTGTTCTAAAGTCCATTGCATAGCTTTCAGAGAGAATTAGTTTAAAGATTTCACCCCTTTCCAGGGAGAATCTTCAAACTTTGTATGCCGTAATTAAGAGGACGATACATGGTTAGATATCCCATACATACATTATATGTTCTTTTGAATATTCATTTAAAAGAGAATGTAACATATATGAAAGGTTGTAACTTCAATCAATCCTCTTTTTATAATTGCAAGATCATTTGTAAAGACTTACTTTCGTTACCCACAAGTAATGACACAACAGATGTGATAGGTAGTAAACGCTCTGTGAGGTCAGTCATTAGTGGGCAGGATATGATTTAATGTAGATCCTATGCTTACGCTAATTATTCTTGATATAGAGAGTATAGTCCTTTAAATAGTTATTGACATGAACATATATAAATTAGTCTCATTGAATAAATTCTAAGCTGTTATCAAAAACTTCTTCAGTGTTCTAGAAACATCCCACAATGATTCCTTTAAAGTTAAAATGATTTCTGAGGTAAAATGGATGAACAAACAAAAGTCTCCACACAAATGAAGTTTTATTCAACTTCATACCACACAATTACGGATTGCACAACTAATGATTTAAGGAAGATTTATATTTTGTTAACTAAATATTTTGGTACTGACTCTGTTGTTTTACTTTTCTAATAAAATTATTATTTAACAATAACTCCTCATCCTTCTCTAGATAGTAGTTGAAATTATTAGTGAAATAATTTTCAAAATGTACACTCAGTTTAAATAGATTGTCTTGCACTAAGTAAGACAAAATATAATCCAAAATTTTAAGTGTGTAATACTCATAAATTTTTTCTATTAAAACAACTTCTAATATAAAATTGTATGTTTCTTCAATTACATGTAATTTTTCAAAATCATAATAATCATGTTATAACAAATAATGATATCGGAGTTCCTAAAAACACCCATAGTCATTTGCCTAGCAATTATATATGTTATGTAGATTTATATGCAATATGATGTAGATTTATTACAATACTATATATATATATATATATTCGATGCGATGTTGACCAATGGGAGTAGAGTTACAGGTCCAAGCGTAAGGTCCCAGTTGCCCGCTGCTCAGCAAAAAGCCTTTGCGTTCTGCCAATAGGTATAGAGGTTGCACAGTCCCTCTGTGTTAAATGATGTTTGGCAGAAAACATTAGCCTCACTTTACAGTGAACTCCTGTTCCCTTTCTATTTTTGATTTTTGTGGTGGTTGGGTGTTGTTGTTGTTGTTTACTATTTTCTGTTACGGATATTGCAGCTTTCTGTTGCTGCTATGTAGCAGCAATAACATTCAACTGAAGAAAAAACATGAACATAAGAAACCGAAGAGAACAATATACAAAACCTACAACTTGAAGATGTTTCTACGAGAAGAAGTTGGATTCCAGTGTCAACATCTCTTAATAATCAAGAGGGACTGTGCAACCTCTACCCCTGTTGGCATGAAGATGAAGGCGGCTTTTCGCAGTAAACAACCGAGAGTATCATTTAAATATCCAGCAATATCCGTAACAGAAAATAGTAAACAACAACAACAACACCCAACCACCACAAAAATCAAAAATAGAAAGGGAACAGGAGTTCACTGTAAAGTGAGGCTAATGTTTTCTGCCAAACATCATTTAACACAGAGGGACTGTGCAACCTCTATACCTATTGGCAGAACGCAAAGGCTTTTTGCTGAGCAGCGGGCAACTGGGACCTTACGCTTGGACCTGTAACTCTACTCCCATTGGTCAACATCGCATCGAATCATATTCCTTTCCCCGGACAACCCATAGAAAATATATATATATATATATATTCCTTTAATCTGCTTGCCTATTTTGATCCTTTCGTATTTTCTAGACACTTTCTCAAATCTTCTTATTAACAATTTCCACTGGCAGGGACGAATATAAATAAGCTCGCCAAACGATTTGCTATTAGAATCCATTATTTATTACTTCTGGCTACACTATCATTACACTACACTATTGGAAAAAAAAGTAAAAAAGTAGACTAGTTTCGGTTATTCAACAACCAAAATATTCAACTTGGAAACTAGTCTGTTTTTTCCAATAGTGTAGTGTAATTATAGTGTAGCCAGAAGTAATAAATAATGGATTCTAAAAACAAATCGTTTGTCGAGCTTGTTTATACTCTTCCCTGCCAGTGGAAATCGTTAATAAGAAGATTTCAAAAAGTATCTAGAAAATACGAAAGGATCAAAATAGGCAAGCAATTTACGAGAAACGAGAAATTCACGTTGGTTTTCGTGAAATGGTTTTTTCTTGAGCGTTTTAAAAATGAGTGACCTCAAAGTTGAGCAGCGGTGTGCAATCAAATTTTGCTTCAGACTTGGACATAATGCAACCGAAACTTTTGAAAAACTTCAGGAGGCCTATGGAGAACGTGTTTTATCAAGGGCACAGGTTTTTCGGTGGTTTATGGAATTTTCAGAAGGAAGAGAGTCGATTGAAGATGAACCACGAAGCGGAAGGCCTTCAAGTGCAAACACCGATGAAAATGTCAACAGAGTACGGAACCTTGTGCGTTCAGATCGACGCTTGACAGTCAGAATGATCGGGGAACAGTTGAATTTGAATCACATCTCCGTTCATCACATTTTGACCAATGAATTGGAGATGAGAAAAATTGGGTGTTGCATCACGACAACGCGCCCTGTCACACTGCCATCTCAATAAACGAGTTTTTGGCCAGTAAAAACATTCCTGTTGCTCCTCAGCCTCCTTATTCACTTGATACAGACTTGAGTCTTTATCACTTTTTCCTCTTCCCGAGATTGAAAAATCACCTCAAGGGAACTCATTTCGGGACACTACAAAACATACAAACTGCTGTAACTGACCAGCTGAAGGCCATTCCAGAATCCGAGTTCCAGCAATGCTACAATGATTGGAAGGACCGTCTCCAGCGCTGTGTGGCTTCCGAAGGGAACTATTTTGAAGGTGACAATATCACATTGTAATTATATTTGAATAGAAAATTTAAAAAAAATCAGTCTCACTACTTTATTTACACACCTCGTAATGAACCATGTTTGAAAGAAGGCCTGCTCCCCAAGTATACAAATATAATATATATATATATATATATATATATATATATATAAAATATATATAATAATACAAAATAAAACAATTCGCATAAACACGTGAAATAACAATTAATGATCAAACCAAAATATGAAATGAAAAAAAAAGACTAAGATCTTTCAACCGTAACAAGCAGTCTTCTTTAGATTCAAAAACTTCGTCCAGAGTTGGGCTTTGTATGTCAATGTAGTTTCTTTAGTTCATGGAGTCGTTTCATTTAATTAGTTACACACATGCACAGACAAACACCATATATATATAATATATATATATATATATATATATATATATAATCTAGGAGGCCTCAGAGCTTATTTTTTCTTCATTCTGATTTTTCCTACGACATTTTGTCTCATATACATATCTTAGGTGTTGCTGTTCTGAATACTGGGCGGTGACTGAGTGTCGGCTTGGCGAGTAGCTGGTGGTTGGTCACCTAGTAGCTGCAGTGTGCGTGAAACCCCAGTGTGTTGACGATTAATTAATGGGTTGTGCTTCATGATTTTCATGGCTTCATATATTTGCAAATATCATCTCAGTTGTACACTTTATATTGTTTTTTATGATATTCTTCAGTACCCTTTCATCAATTTTTCTCAGTTTCAATGACTGCTTCCGTGTACAGTCAGTCAGTTATTAGGCAGATTCCTATGTTCTGTTGAGTGATCTGATAAAACTTACTTATATTTAATAAGTGAAAAAGAACAAATGTAAATTTGGAAATTTAAACTAGTGGTTCAAAAGGCTAATAATGGCAAATGATTGAACAACGATTTTTTAGTCAATAAATGGTTTACAGAGTACAGTAGCACCTATTGCTTATAAGTTTTTCAGTTAGCCTCAATCCCGTGTACAAATGTTGTGTTTGAGCTACTCTTCCGTTGTTGCTCTTGGGGGTCTTGACCGGAGCAGTACTGGAACAAAAATATTTGCTATTCGTTATTATTTAAATTTTTTCCATACAATTAACTTTTGTTAATTATATTATATTAAAATTAACGACTCTTTTATGAATATGTTTAATATAAATAATACCTAAATGAGGTTATGTTAATTGTTGAGAAGTTAAATCTTACAATATTTAAGGTTAATAAATAAATATTTGTAAGTCGTTGTTATAATGACAGACATAGGTGAGCTACAGAATACAGAGACAGAGTGCCTTCACATCGTCACGGTTAATACATCAAAAGCCTGCCGTAATCCTTTTAGGGGTTTAAATAAGCTAGGTCGACTTTGACATCAAGAAGCGCTAACGAGGCCGCGCACACTTGATAGGGTGCACTTGGTATCCAGTTGCTGGAACCCTTTAACAAACGGCTTTTCCTTCACCTTCTTCCTCTTATATATTCACTATCTACCTTTTTCTCTTCTTCCAAATTGTTATTCCTTGTGCAGCCATCAATATTTTTTTGCAACAATAAATTTGTATCCTTTTCTTTCATTTTTTTTAAAAAATAAAAATAATTTTTGCAATGTGCATTACAGGAATATGAAATATGTTATGCTATAAAACTCTCTACCCGTTGATATTATATTGTAAAATAATCATTCATTTATTAATATTCAGCAATAATATGTGTTTTAAACGTCTTTAGTCCTTCGGTATTTGTCCTTAGATGTGTAGAACTTTTTGAGTTTAACTGAATTGTCGTTGTGAAACAATTGTGCCCTGTGTAAGAATTTTTCTTATCAATAACTTTAATTTTATTTAAATCTCTTTTTAAGTCAGATACAATATGATAGGAATCCTGTACAAGTACAAATCCTAGAAATTCTGCATATACAAAGATATAAAAAAAATATAACAATTATTGTGTGATTTATGACATAAATCAGATTACTGTAATACTTTCAGACAGAAATATTGAACCAGAAATCGTTATTTTAAAATTCTATGATCTCAAATAGTTTGCATTAAATCTTTGAAATTAGTCTCACTGGATAAAAAGTATTTGTTAATTTTACCAAGTTATATAAATGGGAATATTTAATAATCATTATTTATATTGTGATATAAATCAATGACTATTGATTTCAACAAAAAACTTTTGGTAAACAATGGATTAATTATAGAATCTGCTGTCACTTTATAGGGCAAATAGTCTATGAAATCCTTTGTGGTGGCAATAACGCAAGAGTGAGGCTCTCCCACCTTCACGTTTTTATTGGAAATACTACACAGTGGGCGATTCTGACGATGGTGCGATGTCAAACAAAACGATTGTGCGATGTCAAACAGAACGATTGTGCGATGTCAAACAGAACGATTGTGCGATGTCAAACAGAACGATTGTGCGATGTCAAACAGAACGCTTGTACGATGTCAAACAGAACGCTTGTGCTAGTCTTTTACTTGTCCCATGTTCAAGTAATTAACAATAAAAACAAATACCATTATTAAATTACAGTAGACTTTACTTCCATGACCTCCCTTTAGAAGAGTTATCATTCGTCCTCTTGGGTTATGTCTCTTCTTTGTTATGAGCCTGTACCATAAACTCTCTCAGCTTCCGACATTTGCATGTCCTATAGACTTTCTATGAATTAGTAGTCTAAATGTATCTAATGGCTTTCCATTTAGAATGAACAAGTTAGTACTGTTCAAGAGTAATGACTTGCACAATGTGTTCCCTCCTCTAGTAGTTAGAACTGATTTAACGTAACCGCTCTTATAACATTAGTACGATTGTAACATTCGCATAGGAAAAGAATGTATATAAAAATATAAACCATAATTATCAGTGTTGAACTCGAACTAATATACCTTATTACACTAAACTGACTTCACTAATTGAGATTGACTTCACTAATCACTGAGCATAGTGACTGAAAATTTGGTTAGAATACACTAAAGACGATAATTACAGCTCCACCAGTTCACTACATTTCGAATTTCTAATGAAAATTTTTTCACTGTTTCATTAAAAATGAGATATCACTAGATATCTCAATTGATATTTTTACAACTTTTTTACTTTGTTTTATTTGTTCAATCAATAGTCATTGATAATTTGTTGAAAAATTTGAGTTTACAAAAAAAAAATATTTCTATCTACATCAAACCTGACAATAACTAAAGAAGATATCAAATGATTTGTTAACTTTTAGAAGGTAGCAACAATTGCAGATGCATAGTAAGTCTTTTAGAAAATGCAATTGTAGTAATTTCAATGGAGGTGTGCTTGCAGGCTTCATATTCCACATAATTGCATTCCTACTCGTACACGACGATTGTTTCATTCCCTTAGAAGTCTCTTGTTTCTGCAATTAACTTCCGTTCTAATAATGTTTTTCAGTATTACTCTAAGGAGGTAGATAAACTGAAGTTGTAAGATATTATATTACGTAAGGATAGAGCAGAGGTGTCTTTCGAGTGTACAGTGAGTAATGCAATCTAAGAGGACTGAGGGAGCATCTAGATGTCATTACAAGGCAGGTACAAAAGTCAAACTCGGCCGCCATTCGGTGTCAATGGCTATACTAACATCACCATCTATCAATAAATTGTTTTATTAATAAGGAATTAATAAAGTATTCTAAGAAATTAAAATTTAATTAATTAATTAATTAATTAACTATAATTAACAAAAAATACTAGTTTTTTATATTATCTCACCAATATGTTTTATTGTAAAAACCTTTTGTTCTAGAAATTTATTATCGAAAAATAAAACAAGTTACCCACACAATAAGCATTCATTAAAATTATTTTTTTATACATAAAAAGTGACTGTTACAAGAATGAGATAATTTTAGTAATTAACTTATGCCAGAAGGCAGATTTAATTACAAAGCCTGATTCTTCGCAACAGGACAAATAATTGGCTTGGCAGTAACAGTGAATTCACTTTAGCCGCTTGCTGTTCGCCCCAGTTTGTCCTTTGGTGTTGATATAATTGGACCTATCTCCTGCAGGGCTCATTAGCGCAATCCCATCTGTCGCTATATGACACAAGCTTGCTGTGGTTTTGGTGGGACAAACACTAATCCAATTATAAAAACAACCTCAAATGGCAAAAGGGGTAATGCATGCATGTTAAAAATATAACTTTTTTGTTTGTAGGAAGTAAAAAGCATTAACAGTTAAAGTTTTTTACATAAATAATTATATTTCATAATAAACTTAATTAGTTTTGGAATAGTGAGATATTTAGTAGGCGTTTCAACACAAACATTTTGATTACAATCACTTCCATTTTAAATTCCAGTGAATTTAGAAACAGAGTGTTGTGGGATAATTTTTTTTATGAAATATCTTTTCATTCTAACTCCAAATTTATTGCACGTAAAAGCCTATTAAATAATTTTCCATGTATTGAAATGGTGAGTCTGAAAAAACAAAGACACTAACATTGTTTTAAATGACTAAATCTTTCCATCGCCAGAGGAGTAATGTTGGTAAATATCAATGGAGGTAGATTGCGAGATCTAAAAAACAGTTAATATGCACCATAATGGTCATATATTAAGTCTTCAATTGAATTGTTCATTCATTTTACAGTGGAAAACGTGTTCTTACGTGTTAAGAGAAACACGTAATGAAATATGATATTTCAATTATAGAATGCGTGTGCTTGTAAAGAGAATATATGAGTGAAAGTTTGTAGGCATGTGTGTATGGGATGCCTGCCTGTCCAGTAAAACAGTTCATTGTATGTTTTAAGTTTTGATATTTGCAACAGTTTTTGAATCATACAATGTATCAGATAAAACAATGTCAAAAAATAACTATTAAAGCTTTATCATTAACACAATGATGTCCAAACAATGTATTCTATTCTGATGATCTATTATCGTTTAAATTTATAATTATTCTTTTATCTATGTTTATCTCAGCTTATATTCTTCTGAGAAAATATTCAGAACCCTTTACCAATCTTTCATACGTAAGTTTCATTTCACAAAAACAATAATAATAGCAATTGACAGTATATTTATATTTGAAATTCAATAAAGAAATACAAATCTCCCTCTTTGCCACTATTCTAGCATTGAAAATAAAAATTTAGGCTGGTTTTATTTTCATTGATTCACTTTCAGTTTTTTGTGTTATTCTTAGTGTCCAAGCCCCTGATTAATAATTTAATATTTTACTCAACTGAACAACTTAGGCGTCAACTTAATATTTTATTATTAATGCAAATTGCCTTTACTATTAGTTAATTATAACGATATACAAGTCGTGCTGAAAAATGCAGCAGATTTTATATTTTCTGCACATATGATTTTGCCCATGATATATTTTATTTTTTAACCATTCTCTTTAATAAAGTAATCCTCTCCCCCTCCTTCTGACATCCTGTCCTCAAACTTCCTATTATTTATGGAAAGCCTCCTAGGAATAATTTAGTGCGACAGCACGCAGATCTCTTCTCACATTCTTCTGAATCTTTTCTGTCATTTAAAATGGACGTACACTCAACGGTTTTAAATACAGAAAATAGGTAGTATTTTCATGACTTTTTCTCTTCATGGTACAACTTCAGTGTACTATTTTCAGAGATAGCCGTAGACAAGAAGCAGTGAATGAGCATATTATCATGAAGCTTATCTAAGCCTAGTTTTTTTCTCAATGAAGATTCTTTCTGAGTATAGAATACTTCCGATGTAAAAAAAAAATCCTGGTTTTTTTTTTCACTATGTTCACTGGGTTTTTGCTATGTAATGTTAATTCGTAGCATAAACCATTTTCCTTTTCTTAAGAATAGCACCTACTCTACTCTTTAGAAAATCTCTTGCAAACGAGGAATCAAAAATCTTCTGTCACTAATATCAATGACATTCCCATGTAAAGCTTTTAATTCTTACTCATGCAAAGTCTCATAGGCTCAGTTCTTGCGAGTGATTGCATGGGTGAATTCTTAAAGGTACCCTGATGCTAACTGTGATGACATTTTGTAGGCTTCAAAGGAATCAGATGGGTAACACCTTGAATGCAGATGTGCCTCTAAAGCCAAAAACATTTTTAGTCATTTTTGTTTATACTTTATTGAGGTTATTTATTTAAATAATGAAGTAATAGAAATATTTGATGAATAAAATAAATCAGGGTTTGGTCACTTTTCCAGATTTACGTCAATCACTCAAAGGTCACGTTGTGACTTTATTCAACTCTATTTTTGCAGGGAGAAGTAAGAATATGTGTAAACCAATTGTAAATCAATTGATCTTACATTACGAGAAAAAATATATCAATTTGGTAAAATATGAATATGAAATAACAGTCTTTGCATTATAGAACAAAGGTAAAAATAAAATATAATTAAACACTGTCAAAACAGAAGCACTGAGATATTAATGAACGTAAAATACGAGTACACAACAAACAATTACCAGTTGTAGTCATATATATATATATATATATTATTTGTGAATTTTAATATGGTACAGTGAAAATAAATAATAAGGGAACAAGGAACTATGAATATTAGTTCACATATGAAAATACATTACATGTTAGAATTAATAAAAACTTAAGTAGTATAAATAACAAAATAAAACATTAAGTTAAACATATTTATAACGGTGGCCAGAACACAATAAGAATAAATAAACAAAAATAAATTTGTTACATAAAATAAAAAATAGAATTTAAAAATGAAAAGAAAACTATATTCAAGATATATATAATATAAATATATAAATATTTTTTATATGATTTATATGTTTTATATTATTTATTAAATGACCATATTTTTTGTTCTTTATTTGATTGTTCGACATATTTTTATGTTCACTTATCACTCTCGTCAGGCTACAATTAGATTATCAAGATACAAAATAGACATTAGAATGAAATTAACAAACAATAAATAAAATGAAAGAAATTAACAAAATTATTTGACACTATAAAGTAAAATAAAGGTTGCTATGTATAACTTGTTACTGGTGTCGTATATATATATACACTTTAACACAGAGAAAAGAACGCAGAAAGACACTACAGAACTCACTTCGATATTTCGACATCCGTCGTCATCGGGAAGAAGTGCGAAGTACTCGCGTTGAGAAGCAAACTGTTACTCAGTGAGAAGCAGTTTGCTTCTCAACGCGAGTACTTAGCACTTCTTTCCGATGACGACGGATGTCGAAATATCGAAGTGAGTTCTGTAGTGTCTTTCTGTGTTCTTTTCTCTGTGTTAACGTGTTTATTGTCCACACGGACCTTTCATTTTATTCGAAGTTATATATATATATATATATATATATATATATATACAATTAAATTAGAAACGGTCCAGCGGACTTTTTTACAATAAAATAAAAAACGAAGGAAACACACAGAAAGACACAGACATAACTCACATAACTATTTCGACAATCGTCGTCATCAGGAGGTGCGAAGAGCGAAGAGTCCCGCAGGAAGACAGGGCGGTACAGTACCGCCCTGTCTTCCTGCGGGACTCTTCGCTTTTCGCTCTTCGCACCTCCTGATGACGACGATTGTCGAAATATCGATGTGAGTTATGTCTGTGTCTTTCTGTGTGTTTCCTTCGTTTTTATTTTATTGATTTATATAATATATATATATATATATATATATATATATATATATAAAATATCTTTTAACTGTTTCCAATTTGTTAGGTCTCACTTCCTGAAGTTGGTAACGATGATTTGTTGTTAGTTGGAACTATTCATCCTTAGTGAACTGTGAGTGCGAAACTAAATTGTTGACTGACTTCTATTAAAGAGATACTTTGACGTTGTGTTACACTTTAGCTTTAGAATTGACTATTATTGAAGTAGGAGTTACTGCCTGTTTACTAGTCGAATGTTAATTACTTGAGTGAGTTGACCTCACTGAGCAAAGTCATGTCTTGTGTTGTGAGAACAAATCCCTACACCTCTCTGCACCCACCCCCAACTTCATTTAATTAAAAAGTATAGGGTTTCTTGTTGCTCGTTTCACGTTTGCCTTACCGGATCTAATTTACATTAGAGAGGGCTTGAGGCCTTTGCATTCTGTCTCCCCAAAAACATTCAACTCATGTCGAGTTAGAATTACCTATCCAAACATTCGCTCTACTACATTTAACAAGTTCAACAAATCCTTTAAAATCTTTGAACATATATTTACAAATTTTGATTTAAACCTTGATCAACATGGCTACATATTGTAATCGTTTAATTAGTGGATCAGTACACTAGCAAAATGTAATGATTCACTCGACTGACTTAATCAAATTGACTGTGTTTTTGTCATTTTATCTTTGTGTGAAATTATTATCCTCTCAGAAAGGCAGGGAAATTGAATGATTGTCCTAATGTTTTGCAGTGACTGATACTGAGGAAAGATGATAATACGTATGAAGAAGAATCTGCATAAATTAATTTCTTTCTGCTGATGTACGAAAATGATAGCAAGCTCAAATTGAAATCTGAATTCCATGTTTTAACAATAGTTTTTCTTCATTACCCGATCCTTAGAAAGGGTCATCGTCACTTGGGTTAACCAAAGGGCAAATGTGTGACTGATTTTTAGCTGGTACCTATTTAAACCATGAACAAGTAACACTTCAGAGAGCACTAAATGTATCCATCCAAATGCAAAATCATGTTAACTATTGCTTTACTTGAGATAAACAAAATTTGCTAAAGTGTATTCCATGCATACAATAATACATTCTCTGCTACAAATAAAACACTATGTTTTATTCTATATTAAATTTTAACCTAACAAATAAAAAATCAGTGTAGGTAAAGTAGTTTTTAACTTTTCTAGATCCTAGGATTAATTGCTTGCAATTTCGCCCCTTTTGATAAGCAAGTGTTCTCTAGATCTGATAAGGCTCCTTTGATAAGTTGTTAATCAATTGATATTTGTATAAAAGTACTATTTCAAAAATTACGATTTAATCGGTTTTTAATTGATTACTATTTTACTTATTACTTATGAGTTCAGATTGTTAAACTGATTATTAAAATAATTAAAAAAAATCATGTAAATGATATTTTTATGATATTTTAAATGTTTACATTTGTATCTCCTGTTCATGAATATCAAAGGCCCCATAGGAACAAAGGTGACCATAGGAACAATCTTCACTATGAAATAGCTAGGTATGTAAACTTGAGCATGACGAATAAACGACTACTGATATCGTGTCTCTTGAAGTATATCACTGTTTTCTTGCTCAGAAAGTTAATCATTAGTTGTGAAGACTACTATCACCCTTACTGTAATATGAGTTTCTTATAATGTCAATTTCTGTGACTACCATAGCTCAGGAAAGAATTTTAACAATTTATGCAAAAGTCACTACTACTATAATATATAAGTTACTACTAGTTATATAAGTTACTACTACTAATATATAATATATAAGTTATATAAGTTACTACTATAAAACCCTAAAATTCATTTAAAGATATCACTTCTAAAATTAATCGAAATTCTCTCCAAAAGCATTGCTTCAGGACTTAGTTACGATGATCCTTAATTGCGAAAAGAAAGAGCAATAAATTAATCTAGTAAGATATATTCAAACTAATACGGGTATTTAGAAATCTTGAATTTTATGCAGGACTTAGAACAGGACCATTGTCTTATAAACTTGAATTAGGACAACATTTTGAACTCATGATGCTAAATGAAAGTAGAACTATGGTTCTCTGTAACTATATTGTATAAGAATCATTAGTTGTGCAATCCGTAATTGTATGGTATTTACTCATTCTGAGGTGAAGTGGTTATACGAAAGTCTCCACACAAATGACGTTTTTTATTAAACAAATTAGTTAAATAAATTTCAAATTTGGAAGCAAACGAAATAAGCAAAGCATTCTATATAAATGCATCTTCATCTTTATGTCTTTATGATTAAATTCTGGAGTATCCAAAATTTTTAAAACTGTTTCTGGAATAACACAGAATCAATCCAATTTAATATAAAAAAAATTCTTTCCTTTAAAATAACTTTTCTACTTCTAACCTTCTGTATAGCAGTTCACAGTTGTTAGCATACTCCTTTGTCACCTTATCTCCTAACTACCCCTCCCCGATGACATATTTCCTACTAGTTGTTTCCACAAGACCAACCCTTCAGCACCACATCTTTTGGGCATGTCTTTAATTCTCATAATTGTATTTTGTTATTTCATTCTAGATTATTTGGTAACTGATTAAATATAATTTGTACTGTAGTGTCTTTCTGATGATGAACACAAGGTGTTCGAAACGCGTTTTTATTTAATAAAAAACTTCATTTGTGTGGAGACTTTTGTATAACCACTTTACCTTTTGTATAACAATTAAAGGTTATACCTAAATCTCTTATTCCTACATGTTTGCTAAATATTTGTGAAGGCCCTTTTGATAATTTAACGGTCTCTTCAAATTTTATACTTTCGTTACGAGGGCAATAGCCTCTTCTAAGAGGGTTGACAGCTAGCGGATAGTTTTTTACTCTTTCTTACTGTACTCCGTTGTTTCCACTAAACATCCTTTTCTGAACATTAGACCTTTCCTGCGCTTTCACCCTTTTAAAATACCACTCTTCCCTCCCACTCTTCTCAAGCCCTCACCAGATGTTTTCTGCATCTAGTGTTTAGTTGGGTTTTTGACTCTGACGAAGACCGATTGTTACGGTTGAAAGATGTTAGTCTTATTTTCCCATTTCTTATTGTGTTTGATCATTGATTGTTATTTCATGTGTTTATGTAAAATCTTTATATATATATATATATATACACTTGATAAACGGAAAGATGATCCAAACTGGACACAATAACAGTTCAAAATTGAAGAAGAAGGGTTACTAGCCGTTGCGTCTACAACGTGCTGGGTCTCACTTTCTCTTTCCTCTTGAAGACGGATTGCCCAAAAATTTGAGTTTGTGTCTTTCTTTACTATTTGTGCTACCTGTCTTCAATTATGAACTGTTATATATATATATATATATATATATCTGTAAAAATGGCAAAAATTAATAATTAAACGAAGCAGCTTTAAACTTAGCTTCAAAAAATAATATTGTTCACTTTTAGTAGAAGGAAATTTTAATTTAAAATATAAACACGGCTGTTTAATATAATATAGTAAAAGAACAATCTGACAGCTAAATGAGCTCGGCCAGAAAGCAATAGCTGCAAACACTTTGAAAGCTCTACTACAATAATGCTCACTTATTAAATAGTTTCACCAGACCTTTTTCTAACAGTTTAAATTTTCTAATAAATGGTTATTACATATCATTATTAAGCTTTAAATGATTTAAAAAAAAACTAAGAAATACACACAAATATATTAAGAATTATGGGTGCTGAACTAAAAGGTTAATGTTGTGTTTAAACACAAATAAATTGAATTGATATGCGACTATGTTAACAGTGTAAGTTTTTCCTTCTAAAACCTTTAATTTACGAACAATTTATTTATTAAAGATAAAACTAATAATTTATAGGTAGTCTACTACATACATGCAATATAATAACACTGGCTACGGGACATTAGCGTGAACTAAGCTGTTATTTTGAGAGGATGGTATACACATGAGATGGATGTGTGACGTATAATATGTAGCCTACAGTTGAAAATATTTGGAAATGTATTTTGATAAACTATATTAAGGTGACAACTTATAGTTTTCAAATTGCATGTAAATTTCATATAATTGATATATTTTATTTATTTATTTTAAATATTTTAAATAAAATATCTAATTCTGAGGTAAAATGGATAAACCAACAAAAGTCTCCACACAAATGAAGTTTTATGCAACGCGTTTCGAACACTTTGTGTTCATCATCAGGAAGACACCAAGGATGTGGTACTGACGGGTTGGTCCAGTGATCCGTCAGTTCCACTGGACCAACCCGTCAGTACCACATCCTTGGTGTCTTCCTGATGATGAACACAAAAATTTTCGAAACGCGTTGAATAAAACTTCATTTGTGCCGAGACTTTTGTTGGTTTATCCATTTTACCTCAGAATTAGTAAATACCACACAATTACGGATTGCACAACTAATGATATAAAATATTTAATGTTTTATATATTAAAAATAAATCAGTTTTGAGATATTTACAGTCTAAACTGATTGTATTTTATGCATTTATATGTTTCAAATAATGTAATATTCTATATCATTTTTTTTGCTAATCCAAATTTTGTTTTCACTTTTACATTTACCTATAGTTTCTAACTAGATGGCATCAGTATATGGCAAAATAAAAAGTTTTTCTTTTTATATTTTTTATCCTATAAATTTTCTGTACTTGTAAAATTTCATGTGACCTACTCGAGGGTCTGTGGCAGGCAACAAGTAAGAGGTATTCTTCTGTTCATCATCACATGCAATGACTAGCTTTTATAGAATATAAAATAGATCAAACCAGGAGTAGCATAGAAAGTGTGTTAAAGAATATGGCGGTGGAGTGACTGATCCCCGCCTTCTAACTATAACAGTTAATTTACACAACCGTGCCAATATATTTCAGTTTCTTGAATGTTTGTCTTTCCAAAAAAGCACTGTTCTATGCCTCAAAAGAGTTTAATATATATTGATATGTTGTTTACACCAATGCAGTCTCGCAATCAGCATTAAACACTCCATTTAATTAAATATAAATACTAATAATATAATATGCAAATAATGAGCAAGTGCTAAATATACAATATTTATAATAGAAAAATATTGTAAAACATTTTTAATTGCTAATGAATTTTATGCAGGTCGAAAAGAACAACAGTTATATTTTGTTTCATTAATTTAATTGATAGGTGACTGTGAGGCCAAGAGACACTCAAAAATGTAATATTTCATTTAGTGGTTCTTGCATTGATTTGTCTTTGCTTTCCTTTTCCTCTGTGTCAAATATAGATAAATAAAATGTTTCTTTTTGTTCAACTTTTGATTTAGAAACACATAAAAGCTTCGCTCCATTCATTTAGAATTTTCAAACTTGTTCATGGGTATCTAAATTGTTGTTAATCTGAGTTTTTAGTTCACATTTTCAAATTATAGGATATAAATCTTATAGAAATTGATTCTTAGCCTCAAAGGTTCTATAAAATTGAGAAATTGACTTTTCAAGGAACTCTGACTAACATAACAGTAATATAAACGAACTACAGTTAATTACAAATAATAATACTAATTTGGTTCCAATCAATTAAAGTAATGTGCAGAAATAAGAGTTTTACGTTGCGAAATAATAAAATAGCAATGTTATCAGATCAGTCAGGTTAACTATATTTCTTCTACTGCTCCATAGAAGAAAGGAGGGAATTTTTTTCGAATGAATTCAAAGTATTACTATGAATATCTAATAATCCAATTCACTATGAAACAATTTATAAGTTTGTACCGCTAATACTTTGTATTTATTGTTATTTTTTGAAGTAATAATTTAAAAGTATATTCTTATGTTTAAGAAATTAATTTAATTATTAAAAAAGTACCTATTTTAATGATTAATAAGTAAATGAATCTCCTATCCCTTCTCAGATCAGATTTTTTGAAGAGGATTTTGCAAAAGTGAATCATTTATCCTTTAAATTGATAGTATGCTAATTTCTGAATATCCTTTTCAGTTTCAGTAATTCAACAGTAGACTACACTTTTTGTATAAATTTATCTGCACAAAATCTAAATCATTTAAATATCTTTGGTTGATGTGAATTACAAACATGTCACCAATGTCTACTTACCAATTCTATGCAAACTATTAATAGAATTTTTTTATATTTGTTTCTTAAAATCATCTGAATAGTGTTCTGTATTAACAATAAATTTGTTAATACTAAATATACAATTATTTTTTACTTTACTATAAGTAAAGTATACTGATCGTAAAAAAAATCCATCTCGAGATTTTGAAGGAATTGCATGTTTTGAGATGCCAGAAGTCTTTCTATGAAGTTTTTTCGATGATATCTGTATGTGGGTGGTGGGTGAGTATCAAAAGATTTTGGCCACGCTACGGTCGAAAATCTTTGATAGATCAATGTGATATTCATCTCAAAAATATTGGTGTCATATTGTAGATGAACCCTATTGTTTGGGAGTAATTATGGATGACAGGAGAGTCACTTTTTTCTCCAAAAACCCGCTTTTAGATACAATTTTTTTCTCCTAAACTACTAATTCTAGATTCTTGAAGATTTGGCATTAACGTTGAGGCTAAAAAAGATATAAACAAAATTATCTTCAGATTTTTAAAACAACAGGAATATTTTTTTAATGATATGTAAAAATTCTGAATTAAAATTTAAACTGAAACCTTGTGAGAGCGATACAAGCCAAAACTGTTTGACGGATCAAACTGAAACAATAGGTACCTAAAAATTGAACATTATGTCAAGAATGATTTGAAGTAATTTTTTCCGAATGACATTCACCAAAGTGCTGTTAGAGTACATTTTCGATTTTCAGAAAAAAAATGTTTTAACGTTAAACGGCTCATTAAAAAAACATGAAAATTTATCAAAAAAAGGAAGAAAAAATTAACAATTTTAAATCAGTAGTTTAATTTTGGTAAAGAACAATAGCCCGATAAGAACTGATTGTTTATCGTACACTGATATATTTGTTAAATTTATTGATATTTGTTTACATTGACTTAGCAATTTTTTGAGAGAATCCAATAAAATAAAATTAGTATTTAAAATAAAAAAATTTAAATAATTTAGAGACTTGTTGGGGATATAAAAGGAATAATATTTTTACATGGAAAAAATCACTGCCAATGAATATAAATTTTGGTTACTTTCAATGGTATGAAGAATTTGTCTTATAAAATGCTCTAATCGATTTATATATTGCACTCTTGAACAAAACTCAATATCAGTTGCAAATTATTTTGTGTTTATGCATTGTAGTATGTTTGGGTGATATTGAAGTGTAAAGAATGGACCCTTTTCTCATTGCTACTTCATACTTTTTGGAGTATATTTCTGTTCACATCTTTTAAAGAACACTACGATATTTCAAGCCTTTTTGTTTTCTGAGTCAGTTTTATAAGTCGAGGCCAATCTCTGCCCCATTAGTTTAGAGTTACGCACTCAGTGTCACATTCTGAGCCTTTCATTGTACTAATTTGTATATTGTAGCCGTTGTAACCTCTTTCACTATCCCATTCCTCCGTAACCTCCATTTAACTTTTATTTTTTTGCTTCTTCAATTATTATTGGTGGTCGTCCTTCAGATTTAGTCTTGGGGTTCTATCCTCTAGTCACTTTAGCTAAGGTGTGTCCTTTTTGAATGGCTGTATCTAACTGCTCGCCACTTTGGTCTGTCCATTATCAGAGACCCTCTTCAATTATGTCATACCCTTCATCCCCAACTATGACTTCCCATACTTCCCAAGATTCCGAAAGTTAGTGTTTTTCACTTATTCTTATAGTTCCTAGCCGCTTTTAAATTTACCAACTTAGCTGTCATCAAGTGACAGTCTGATTTTCATTAATCTTCCCATTACCCACATGACAAGTCTTCCTCTGAGGTTAATAGATCATCTTGCGTAAGCCGCCTATCTTAAGGCCTGCCGACAGTGCTTATATCTGGAAAAAAATGAAGCAGATTTGATGTAGTAAGCGATCTGACATACTGCGATAAAAAGCAGTTCCCAGAAAAGATGCAACCAGTGGAGAAAGAGCTCCATATTCAATGCCTTCTCCTTATGTACCATTAACAGCAGGTGCTCTAGTTCTTTTAAACTAATCTAATCTCCAATGTGTAACTAAAAATGAAAGAAGTACCACTTTCATTACCAAAAGTCTACATAGCTCTTCTAAACAAGCGCTACGTTTAAGTTGAACGTTGTTATTACCATCAAAATCTGCTGCTTTACCCGAGTAAGGTATACAGTGTTACAACTTGCATCAGTTGAAATTTAGTTCGGACAATATTGTAAAAAAGTAATAATTATCAAGAAACTATTCAAATGACAAATAATTCATTTATTTTTTCTATATATATTTTTTCTTGAAATATATATTTTTTTTACATGGTGCAAATAGAACGACAAAATAAATTAATCAAAGAGAATAAATATGGCCATTATTATAATTGTGAAAAGTGAAGAACCTTAAAATACCGTCTCATATTCCAGGTAATCTTAAAAGAAAATTGTGTTGTAGAAGAGCTTCTTGCACTGGTAACGAGTTTATACTTATTGGACCGACAGCTTTAGGTTTACCAGCATCAAGAAACCTTTTTCACTTATTAAAGTAGAAAAAGACCACAATTTAGCTTTGCTCCTTTTCATTGGTTGAGGAAAAAAATTGAATAAATGGCACAAAGAGAAAAGCTTGATAAAGGCTTATAAGTCGGATAGTGTTCATTTTATCATGTTAACAGAAGAGAAAGAAAAGGGAGCGCCTGGAAGGAGAGGTTTAGCAGGCACCCTGCCGCCTTCTCCTAAATATTAGAGGTCTTTTTCGAGCGCCCTTCGTCGAGATACTTTCCGCCCTCCTCCTCTGTAATTTTGTTAATTAAACTGTCCACCCAGCCTGACTTACCCCAGACATCCCCTCCCACCCCAAAATGTTTGGTCATGCTCCTAATTCCTATCCCCTTGACTTTAATCATGCGTCTTCAGAATTTTAAAATTTTTATCACCACAAATCAAGTTAAAATTTATTAACTTACTCCCTTCCAATGTCCAATAAATTCATTATATCATACTCTTACAAAACTGAAATATTTTCTACAAAGTCCCGTTTATTAAGCTAATTCATTTTTTCAATATATATATATATATATATATATATATATATATATATATACATATATGATCAAACCACAATAAGAAAATGGGAAAACAAGGCTAAGATCTTTCAACCGTAACAAGCGGTCTTCGTCAGAGTCAAAAACCCAACTCGGTCAAAAAGACCGCTTGTTACGTTTGAAAGATCTTAGCCTTGTTTTCCCACTTTCTTATTGTGGTTTGATCATTGATTGTTATTTCACGTGTTTATGTGAAGTCTTTATATATATATATATATATATATATATATATATATATAAAGTTACAATTAGAAAATACAAAAAAGGGATTAACACTCAAGCTTCTCAATCCTCTCCTCCGCGGGGGGGCAGTATTGCGGTGGTTCCACGAGTTACTCTGGAGGCCAGTAGCAGTTTGCTTCTCAACGCGAGTACTGCGCACTTCTTCCCGATGACGACGGATGTCGAAATATCGAAGTGAGTTCTGTAGTGTCTTTTTGTGTTCTTTTCTCTGTGTTAAAGTGTATATATATATTCCACATAAGTAAGTAATTCACATACGTGATATTACTTATTACAAGTTTGTAATTTTGGCAGAGAGAGGGATTCATTGTATTATTCAGTATTACTGATCCTGCTATTTATTTTCAAAATGTCTCCATATGGATCTAATAACAGCTGTTAGAAATACCAAAGACTAGAATCAAAAGTAATCGAAATTATCTTAAAAAATTGCAAAACATATTTACTCAGATAATGAGCTCGGAAAATATCTTAGCCAAACGAAAGGCATCTGTTTCAGAGGACCCTATAATCTTTGTAATCTCGTATCATATTGAACTCTAAAGCAAGTTTGCAAGAGTTTGGTATTAGTAATACTATACACATGGCAATATGCTTTTGGCAAAGTACATATCGTAGATGCTTACTGCTATTACTCCATACCGAAGATTTGCCTTACATATTTCTGCTCTTTGCAATCCTTACTAGATTGTTAGTTTCTGTACATGGAATAGTTGCCTTTACCGTTTGTGCTAACCTAAATATGATTCATTCTACAAGAACCTTACTTCTGCATGGCAGTATGAATAATCAAATTCAGCCCTTACTCAGATCATTAATTTAGCTTCTGCTATTCATGCCAGCCTTTAAGATTTCTCTTAATAAGTAATTCTCGGTTGACATTTTGAGACTGCCTTCCACTTTAACGATTTCTGAGAAAGCATTTATTTGGTGATGGTGGCTAGATTTATTTCTAGCAGTAACCCATAAACAGATATTTTGTACATATATGTTTAATTATTTCTTGAAAAACAAGGCCAAACGTAACATTTACACCTACAAAGAAACCCATTTCCACGAAAAAAAAAGTAAAAATATTTTAATAAATATAAGCATATAATAATTGTTAATCAAGTTAATGTACCTGAATAAATACCATTCATTAATTGTGCAATCTGATATAGTGTGGTATATACTCATATTGGAAAGAGTATTACATCTCCACACTAAACAGTTTATTATAAAAAACTTAGAACGTGTTTCAAACAATTGATGTTCTTCTTTAGGTTATATGGTATATAATGTTTCTGCATGTTGTTTAAAGTTGAAGATCAATGTTCTGTATGTTGTTAAAAGTTAAAGATTAATTATGCCATTTTAATACTATTCCCATACAATCACTCAATAGTGTCAGATATTCAAACTGTCAGATATTTTATTCAATTTTAATTAATTCACCCCGAATTCCTAAAACTCTTATATTTGTATATATTTTAGAAGTAACCTGAAGAAGAATATCAATTGTTGGAAACATATTGTAATTTTTGTATAATAAACTTCTTTGTGTGGAGACATAATATTTTCCCCAATATGAATAAATAATACCTTTTAAATTAGGAATTTAGCCGTGTAACTAATTATTAACTAATGTAGATTATATATGATTACTTCAAAGATCTTTGAAAATCCTCTCAATTATATTTTTTTGTTTACTTTTTGTTTGTCTTGACAAACTTTAAACGGTTATAAATATAGAAAAGATCTTGTTATCCTGTATTTGTACTACTTCTAGGTATTTGTTGTTACTCTAAGTCATTAAACCAGACTTCTTAAATTACGTTTCTTGGACAGCTATTTTACTTATAGTTATAATATGCTTACTTTTTTTTATTTGTCTCCCTAAAATAAGGAACAGAATTTGAATAATATATTTACATTTTGTTTAGAATTTTATTTTTTTGTCTTATAATGCAATGAGCAGTAATTAAGCTTCATTACATCAATTGTACTTTTGTAGGCTACCACCAAATGTGGTATTGTCCCATTTATAATTTCTCATTAAGATGGGAAAGTATACTATCTTTTTTAGTATCACAGGTAAGTTCAAGGGTACTATTATATTCAATGAAAACATCTACTATATGTTGTGGATAACTTTACCCATTATTGGAATCTATGGTAAATTTAAAGCCTGATAAATAAGGCCTGAGTATGTGAAACTTTTATGAGATAATGTGCAAAAATTAAATTATGTAAGTAAGATATTGCAGGAAATGTTTCAGAGTGATTCTAGATTTTGCTTTTCAGTGCGATGTTGAAGATTGTCAAAAATTCTTCAATTTTCTATTGTATAAAGCTAATTTTAGGTAGAGTTTATATGTGGAATTTTGTATCCTAGATTTATCAGTTAGGGAATAAAATATCTATTAAATTTACAAAATTTACTATGATGGTTCTTTTTGTAAGACAAATTTGACCAATAACTATTATTTTTATCATCCAATGAGGACCTATTTCTGGGTTCCATTTCATTATCAATCTTTAGATAATCTGACAAGCATTGTGTATTTACATTTTAGGAATCAATCATTAATCAGTATTTCTAAATTTATATTCAAAGTTCACTTTTCTGATAATAAAATGAACTCCACAACTAATTTTTCAGTTATCGTAAAAAAATGTCGACAATTTTGCAGAAGCTTTATCCAAAGAGTTAGGGGTAACCATTGTAAACAACTCCTGAAAAAACTTACTTGATTCCATGTATTTATCAACTTAATGTCAATTTTTTATTGCTAATATATTCTTATTAAAAAAAATTATGTTTATGGTTTATCCAGTTAATATTTCTGAAAAACATAATCTAATTTCAATGTGAAAACAATCCATAGGATCGTTTTTTACTTAAGCTGGGTACCTACCATAGTTAAACATGAGTTTTAGAAATCATAAGACAGATGTATAATTCTTAACAATGGTAATATTTAGAGTATTGTTATTACGAAGTGAAATCAAATTGTAATTAATTCAGGAGCACTATTAATTAATAATTAACCTGAATTAATTATGTAGTTAATTTCAGGTATTATGAAATGTATGCAGACAAAAAGTATTAGTACTTGAAACAATATTCACAATATTTCACAATAAGATCAGTAAGTTTTCGGAGATAGAGATAAAAAATATCATAACAATGACAATAGCAATTGATTATAAACACTAGTAACTGTTACTTTATTCCCTTTAATTAATTCGGTGATAAATGCATTATAATATATAAAACAAATATAAGTTATTTATTAATAAAAATATATATATATAAATATTTATTCAATTTGCAATTAAATTTGCTTGAAGAACATTATGTTTTTCTTTTTATTATAACTCGATATTTACAGAAATTATTTAGGATATAAAACAAAACACATTGTGGACGCACTGTCCGGTATTCAGAATTTTATATTATTTCATGCATATCGAGAGAAGTTATGACGCTAACGTAAATGGGATATGTTATAGTAGAGGGTTAATTCGCAGAGGGAGTGGTTTTTATCTTGAAATCTTAAATTTATGTTTGTCCTGATACAAGTGGCCCCCCACCCACAAACCACTTCAAAGAGCTCCAGGCAATGCCTACCTGACCGTTGTAATTTGCTCCCTTGAATTCCATTTCAAATCCTTTTATAACCCTTTCTGAAGCCTTCCTAAAAAAAAAAGTCTGTGCAGATAAAAAAAGGATTATGAGGGTCAAAGCTGCAAACCATTTTTAGCCTAAAAGCTATTCTTCTGTTTAAACTAATGTCTCAGTTTGCCATGTTAATTTCTCCTAAGGTTACTTTTCTAAAGTAAATATTAATATCTGTTTTCTTTTATTTAATCTAATGAATGAGTGTTGAAGTGTGTTATTTAAATTTTTTTTTTAATTATTTGACCCTATTCTAGAAAATACGACTATATTTTTTTGTCTTTTTTACAATAATTTAGGACATATTTACTCAACATTTACTCAACCCTGTAAATATTGCATTGTAATTCAAACATAAAACCAAAAAAAAAGGCAAATATACTTTCAGGACTTTAATTTTTATTAATAACAATGCTATTTTATTTTCCTAGTGACATTCAATAATCAATTCTATGGTGGTTTAACGTAAATGTTTTATTCTTTGCATACTGATCTGAAAAGTTTGTTTTGGTACTACTGAAAACTGAATATTGCCAAATGTGTACAAGTATACTTTTTATTGGATTATTAGTAATCACAGCTGACAAACCAATGACACTAGGCTGTTAAATATAATGTTAAGTTATAATTACACAAGTAGAGAAGAGTAAGGTGTACTGGCATTCTATCCTTGTTTTATACAGCAAACGGCTGGTTATACCTAATATAATCTACACATTGAATATACATCAACAGATTTCAGATATGGTTTGCTGGATTTTATGAAGAGTTCTTTGGCATTAGCAATCCTATAATGTTTATTATGACCACTATTAACTATTGCTTTGACTTGTACGTTAAACCACAGTGTGATCTAAGTGAATTTAAATATATATTTTAATAAAAAAACTTGTAATATATTATCTTTTTTTGCACAAATTTTAAGAAAAAGTGTCAATAGGATGAACAGAAATGGGTTAGGATTAAAAATCTTCTTCTTCCAAGAACCACATTATGTTTTAAGTCATCTATGCTCTTCTACAGAAGACCATGCTATATGAATTAATCATCTGCATTTGTTTATTTTCATTGTTAATCGTTTTGTTTGGAAACTGATCAGGTTTAGGAGCACATAGCAAAATCTTGGTGTACTCACGTTAACAAAGAAATAGTTTTCTTTATTACTATTACGTCAAATAACTTTATCATGTGTTATAATAGAAACCACAAAGGGATAAGTGATTCTCGGGCTGCACTTGTTTTATCGGTAGCAGCGTGGATGACTCTCCCAGAAGGATATTTTAAACGAAAACATAAATCAATTGGTATTAAAGCTTATCTTATAAAGCACTATTACGTCACTATTAATTAATCTCATGGAGCATAACCCGACATGAAAAAAACAAAATAATCTATACGGACATTGCGAAAACGATAATCACGGTACATCAATAAAAATAAAAAGTTAGATTAATGTAATTATTAACTATCCATGCTGATATTTTTTTAAATTATTACATATACTTATTGTCAAATTACCTCTTGGTTGATTATTCTGGGTCAATATGTTGATTTTTTTGCCATCTAGAGTAGAACTCAACTAGAACAGAAAATAGAACACTGTTGATTATTACATATATAAATTAATTTGTTTAAGCAATATGTTTAACTCATATTGTAAACAGTTTATTATTATCACTAGTAATTAATATACAGAAGATATTGATAAAAATTAATATTTTTTTTCAGATTATTTTTTTTGTTTGGGGAGGGGGGGGGGGTGAAATTTTACCATAATGACAACGCAGATGTCCTTTATTGAAACATTTGACCCACAGTCATCTAGTAAACTATTAGACACCATGAAAACACAATAGAAGCGTACTTTGTTAGTATGATTGCATGTTAATTAATATTTAATAAATAAATTGGAAGATATTTTTATGTAAGACGATTTAATTTTTAAAATCATAAAAGCAAACGAAAATCAACCATATATTTTATGATGTTTTTCAGCGTGTGATGAATATTTGTGTAATAAAAGTGTTGTAATTAGTCTAAAAAATGAACTCATTAACAAATTTGAATGTTAAGTATAAAGTTCTTAGTGTGTTTCAAAACCTCACAGGTTTTGTTTAATATTGAAACATGGGAAATGTACTTTTCCATTCTTTATGATAAATCGCCTACTATTTTAAGTCAGTACTCTGGTGATTCAACACACATTTGTGTTTGGTTTATTCTTAACAAGTACCAATCATGAATCATAATTACTAAAAAAAATAAAAAAAATACTACACTAAAAATTACAATTATTGAGTTCTATGTGTAGTAACTTGAGAAAATTTTTGTAAATAAACGTATTTAAAAGGGACGAAATAGCTCCCGGGGGGGGGGGGGGGGGGGGAATAACTGAATCTGTCCAAGAGTTTTAGTTAAAAGAAGATAAAACTGTTTAAGGTTTAAGGAAACTATTCGTGCTTTCTTGCTTAATCAGGATAATGAAGAGGTAATATGCTTCAATTCTATTGTATGAGAACTAATGTAGAGGTATCTCAATGTAGAAATCATTTAACTACTCCAATATAAGCACAGAATCTACCATAACAGTTTATATTACCACTGAAAACTGTCCTGAAGGATGCGATGTTGGAAGAAACAACTTCAAGTGGATAGTTGTTCATCGCCTACTGGATAACCTAGACAATCAGGCTTATAATATGCAAGGATATACAGAAGACCTCCCATCATAAGAAACGGAGTACTTGACGATACCGTCTTTGAATGTATGCAGCATACTCGCGAAATTAATAAAAAATGAGTAAAAAATGTATGAATAGGAATTCAGTTAAAAAGTTTCTTATATTTTTTTCAAGAATATTGAGAGTACACCGAAAAGAACCCTTAATAAAAAATATAAAACTAGATCTTGCACAGATTTTTTTACTTTTATTTTTATATTTTATATTTTATTTTTTTTATGCTTTATTGTTTAAACCGATCTACTAGCGGGTGATAAGGTCATCCGTTTACCGGCTTCTTGTTTCATCGGTTATTCTACAGATTCTACATTGGGAGTCCTAAATTTTGCCCAACTCAAGTGCATTTCGAATAGGGATCTTTAACGAGTACCTACCATTGAACAGGATCGGGAACGACGGCTTAACATCCTCTCCGATGGACGGCGTACTCAGATTTATTCACTTCCTGCGTGAATAAATCGAGGGTCAGGTGGGGATAAAACCTCGGACTACCTGGAGACCATCTGGTCTTCGATTTATTCATGCGAGAGGTGAAAAAATCTGAGTACGTCGTCCCTGGGAGAGGATGTTAAGCCGTCGGTCCCGAGCCTGTACGATGCCATGTAGTTGTTAATGGTCCCAACTCGAAATGCACTTCAGTTAGACCAAAATTAAGACTTCCAATGTAGAATCTGGAGAATCACCGATCAAACAAAAACCCGTAAACGACTGACGTTATCAACCTCTAGGGGATTGGTTTAAACAATAAATATTGGATTACTAGAAAAAATTAATGGATTATTTCAACTAAAGAAATTCTTTCTTACTAAAAGAGTTTAACAAAAAGACAATTAGCGAAACTGAAAATTTTTTTTGCTACATACAAATTGAATTGCATATCCTGTAACGGAAACGGATCCATTTTAGTAGCATGTGTATAACACAAAAAATAACTATTAATAATTAAGTGAACATGTATGTTTCATGTATATGAGAATTATTAGCAAACACTACTAAAATGAAACACCGATAAGAAATTAATAGAATTTCTGATCTCATTATGTCATATAGATTATCTGTTATACATAAAAAGAAGTTAATAAAAACTGTATGAAGTGCTAAGAAAAAATCATCAAATTTCTATTGGAACAAAACATAACAATACTATGTTATGCTTTTTACTTATTTCTGTCAAAAGATTATTAACTGCTTTATATATAAAAAAAATAAAATTATAATAATATTTCAGTTATCAATATTCTCATTAACGTAGTGGAAAATAGATCTATCTTGCGTAGAATATAAGTATACGCTAAGCAACAGCTTAGCTTAAGAAACAATTTATATAAAACTGTAACGTTTTGTAATCACTTATTATGTGGTATTTACTCATTGTAAGGTAAAAAGTTAATGAAATGGTCTCCACAAAGTGTTCGAAACGCGTTGTTTATACCATTAAATTGTTATATGTGGAGACCATTTAATTAACTTTTTACCCTACAATTTATATAAAACTGTTATAGTTCATAAATTTTTCTTCGTACCAGAAGATTAAACTATTAAGATTGCATTGAAATATTACAATTGGACAAATAAAGTAGAACAGATCCGGGTTTTAGTGAAAAGATGATTATATCCTCAAAAACATAAAATAGTTTAAGAACAGTGCAACTACAATTATAATAAAAAGCAGTTGTTTGCTCAGTTAATGAAAATCAGTATAATTTAAACGAAAGGGAATAACTTGATAATAAATATTTGACTTTGATTACTATTCAAATTATATATAATATAGTCTTTAAAATATTTAGAATGTTCAAAGTAAAGGACAAAAATGTAAGAGCATGTATGCTTATAACATTTGAAAATGTATTTTTCTGAGATTGAGAACATTTCTTTACATCTTAGTTGTTGAATATTTTTTCTTATTTATATCAGGTACATTACCTGAGTAATTGTTACTATCTATATTGTTAATAACATTTCCTGGGTACACTGTGCTTCTAAAGCAAGTAGTTGTATCAAGGCCTCTCTGATTCACTTAATTGACTCTCTAATGATTCCCTTTAAAGCAGTAGATATTTTGTAATTGTTAAACAGATATTTGGCTGTGAAAACATGATTTTGTTTTGCTTTCATGAGAAAGAAAGATCGTTTAGGGCTGGACGCTGAGGACTGGGCTCATTGGTTATTCCCTGGAATCTGCAGAATACAATCCAATTTGCATCTTACCCAGAGGGGTTAGGCGAGCAAGCCAGTTATTTATTCTGAATTTAAACAAGGTTCATCCAGACTGAAATTCCTGATGTCGATGAATCGTCGAACTTGTCCACCGTGAGCTGTTGGTAACGGAAATTCATATGCATTAATATATATTGCAACATGCATACAAAAGTCGATATTTGATATTCCTCTTGTTGATACTTTCAAAACGACTGCCCGTATTTATCAATAAATGAAATAATAATATACTCCCATCTGGCACAGTATGCATTTTAATAGTAAACTAACATCTTTCACTCAGTGGTCATAATTCACGGAACATCCAAAAGAATGAAACTCCGCTAAAGACTATGATGAGGGTGTTACTAATTTGAAGTGTTAGGACAAATTTAAGGAACATGTTGTGGAGTATGTGCTTTTTTATTTCTTTATATATATATATATATTTCTTTTACGATTTCTCAAAAGCCCATGAGCTGGTCAAAATCCCCAAACGGTTACATATATGTTCAAATAGACCTTATTTGCTGCATTAATTTCCATGTAATCACCTTCTCTCCTAAAAACAACTAACATGATTGTATAAAAAAACTTACTGACGAGGATCTTTAGTAAATTTTCACCATTGATTTGATACATGTCAGGTTAGATCAATGATCAAACCACAATAAGAAAATGGGAAAACAAGACTAAGATCTTTCAACCGTAACAAGCGGTCTTCGTCAGAGTCAAAAACCCAACAGTTTCTTATTGTGGTTTGATCATTGATTGTTATTTCACGTGTTCATGTGAAATCTTTTGGTCAGGTTAGATATCTATGCTGCAAATAAAAGCCGACTACATGACTGAAAACATCTCAAGAAGAAAGAAAAGTTAAATTCACTTTTTTACCGTTGCAGTACTTGTAAACATAAGAAAAAATCATTTCGAGGAGACGATAAATAATGACAAAAATTTCACATTTACATCTTTTTTGGGTTAATTTAAAATAATCCAAGTATTTAATTTAAAGTAACTACGGTTAATCCATATTACTGAAGCTTATTAAAAGACCAAATATTATATATAATAATAAAGCTTATTAAAATATTTGTTTAAATTACTTCTTTGAATGTTGATTTACAAAGATTTACTTACTTTACCTACAATATTTTCATTTTTTCTCAGTGAATTTAAGTAACACATTATTATTACACATATCCATGTTAATTTTTCAATTAGCATCATTATATATTTTATTGAACATTTTATTCCTTCATTATTGTTTAATTTTGAGCTTAAAAATAACTACAATGTATAACCGATGTATAAATATATATGTAATTTTAGTTGAACCTTTATAATTTTTTCAGATTAATTTAAAATAATCTAAGTGTAATGTAAACTTCAGTGTGGTATAAATGTATTTTCAAGTTGACAAAAAATGTTAAACATAAATTTAAATACTTTGAAATTAAACTTAGGTAATTTCAGTTTAAGTTTGGATTATTATAAACTACACTTTGATTATTTTAAATTATACTTGGACTATTTTAAATTAAACTTCCATTATTCTAAATTAAACTTTATTATTTTAAATTAAACTTGGATTTAATTGAATTAACCCAAAAATGTTTTTGATACCTACTCAGTGTTGCCATAATCATGATAAAACGATATCACCAGAAATGATGAGTTTAAAGAGCCTGGCGAAGTGGAATGATATGAATTCATTATTATTATTTAGTGAGGTACAAGAAAACATCTTGCCTTTGTGGAAACAAATTCAAAACTTAGCACTCAGTATTAGGAAATTATAGCAATAGTTGATAAAATAAATTCACTGATCCTGATAGACAGGGATAACTGTTATTGCTGTTTCTTATGAATTTAATCATATGGAATTTAATCATGAAGACAAACATTCTTATTTAGCCCAAGCTTTTGATATAGCATTCTTAACATGATGCAAGATATACACAGTAAATATATGTAAAAGAACAAACACATCATTTAAAAGTGAAGAATGTCATTTACTTTATGACATAAATAAATTAAGCATCAATTCAAGTTACTCGTATATACAAAATCAAGAACATTTTAAACAAACATAACCTGCTAATTGAAATGTTTCATTTAATTTACTTAACATAAAATAACATTAATGAAAGATCCTTATAATATTGCCTTAAAACATTTGTATTTAAGCTGACATTTCTGTTCAAGTATGTATTCCTAAATTTATTTATTTTAAATCTCTATTGTGATAGTTCATTATATATTCATTCGGAATTTCGAATATTTTAATTTATTTGGAATACAAAGGTGTAAAATACGTATTTAATTTCAAAACGTTGGCTTTTAATTCTATAGCAAAAATAGATTTTGCACCATGAGTCATTCATTTTCCTTATTTTGAGATAATTTGTTTTCATTCTTTTTTTTTTGTTTTCATACCGTTATTTGTAAAGTAATATATGCCTCATTATTTATTAATTTTTATTTGAATAATTTGGCATTAACTAGATTTACTAGTAATTCCAATTTTTAACCTGTGTCCAAGCAATCCAGAATAACAGAGTTTTATAAGTGTATAAATTAGTTCCACAAAGGGATTCAAATCAGTGATTTATGTTTTTTAAAAGATATTCAGATGAAAAATAAGAACAATTAGCAGAAAAGCAATTAACTAAATAATTTAACTGTATGTTTAACAAAAAATGATTATGGAATTTTAAAAGAAGAAATATTTCAAATTCCCATATACTACTAACAATGAAACAAGTGTGTAAACCTATTGACCTGGGAACTCTAGCAAGGGTCGATATATTGAATTAAAGTCCTAGTGTCTGTTTTCCATTTATGTTTTTAAAGTGCGATTTTTTAAGTTTTCAAAGTGTATTGTCCGTTCAGATCTGATTTTGTTTGGGTTTATATATATATATATATATATATATATATATATATATATATATATATATACTTTTTCGTTGGAAATATGGAAAAAAATAGTTCAATATAGACAAAGAAACATAGAGCTTGGTTTCCCTCCCTTATCTCTCCTGAAGACGGTTCAAACCGAAAATTAGAGACTGTAACTGGGTTCTTTTGATTTCTCTATGTTTCTTTGTCTATATTGAACTATATATATATATATGTTCTATTAAAACCTATGCCTATTTCAATTTTGACGCATTTTCGAATTAATTTTTCAAATTTCCTTACCTCGGGCTTCCATAAGTTTGGGACAAGATAAATCAGTTCTCCAAAGTTTTTATTCATGTATATCATCGACATGTTTCGGTCTTCGTCGACCATTATCAAGAAAGTTATCGTAGTTTGACAATTTACTTAAAAAAAAAAACAAATATAAATTTAAACTGAAAAAAAAACTCAAACTATTCGCAAAGTCAACGTAAACATGACAACAGAAGTTATCAACAGGCAATGACAAGGTGAGGTTTCCCCAGGGTCTTTTCTTTGCCTCTCATTGATTGGTTCGTCTTCTGACTGCCTTCGTACAGTTTCAGAATTCTTGTGAATCCACTGGCCTGGCTGTTGATAGTGGGTTCTTTCTCTAGAATAACAATGGCTTCCAAAATTTGCAGTCTTATATGGTCATGTTCCTGTTTTAATATTACGGTGCTGTCGTTTAGCAACGTATACGTTGGTTTGACAACAACTACGCTCTCTAGAAGACTCACAATGCATCTTGCATCCGGAGGACCTAAGGAACATGTCGCAGCAGTACATGGATTAAGATTAACGAGGGAAATGCTAAACGACAACACCGTAATATTAAAACAGGAACATGACCATATAAGACTGCTAATTTTGGAAGCCATTGTTATTCTAGAGAAAGAACCCACTATCAACAGCCAGGCCAGTGGATTCACAAGAATTCTGAAACTGTACGAAGGCAGTCAGAAGACGAACCAATCAATGAGAGGTAAAGAAAAGACCCTGGGGAAACCTCACCTTGTCACTACCTGTTGATAACTTCTGTTGTCATGTTTACGTTGACTTTGCGAATAGTTTGAGTTTTTTTTCAGTTTAAATTTATATTTGTTTTTTTTAAGTAAATTGTCAAACTACGATAACTTTCTTGATAATGGTCGACGAAGACCGAAACATGTCGATGATATACAAGAATAAAAACTTTGGAGAAAATGCGTCAAAATTGAAATAGGCATAGGTTTTAATAGAACATGTATCAATGAAGGCCTGCTCCCAAAATATACGAACATATATATATATACATATATATATATATATGATCAAAACACAATAAGAAAATGGGAAAACAAGACTAAGATCTTTCAACCATAACAAACAGTCTTTGTCAGAGTCAAAAACCCAACATAACTTGAATTGATGTTTTATTTATTTATGTGATAAAATAACTGATTATTTTATTTTTAATGATTTTTATTTTGCGATATATACTTACTGTGTATATATCATGAAGAACTTTGAGAATACTATATCAAAAACTTGAGTCACATAACAATCTGTTTCCGTGCCTTAATAAGAAGAAACAACAATTAAAATTAACCCTGTCAATCATGTTCAGTGAATTAATTTCAATAACTATTGCTATAATTTCTGAGTGACACAAAGGGTCACAGCTAGTCTAGTATTATTATATTTAATAAAATAGTGTAGTGTTTTACTAAATATAAAATTACTTTTTGTAAATGAGAATTAGTTAATAATGCCTTTGGAGTGTATGTTTATTTTCGGACCAGGAGCAAAAAAACACTCAAAAATTGATATAATTTGACACCTTTGGGACAAACAATAAGAATCGACTGTGATTAGGTAATTAAATTAAATTCTAGTTAAATATCCAAGAAATAGCTTTTTAGCAAAATATTTGTTGTTAATGTTTTTAATGACAGCATCATTGTTTTGATAAACAGGTTGATTACATTTTAGAGGAAATAAGAAAAAGAGGGAAACATTTCCACTATTTGTTAGTTGAGGAAATTGTGGTGCGTAATACGAAGGAACTAACAGTGATGTCGGTGGGAGGTGTGCAATAATGCAGCTGTGATAGGGTGTAGAGGAGCTCGTTGTCTTGGTTACCACAGACAGACTGGACAAACATAATACCGCAAGAAACCTGTTCCACCCGGCCAATAGCAAACTTTCCCTATTTATCTGTGACGCGCCTGCTTTCTCCCTTGACAAATATATTCCATCCAACATGCCTGCTTTGACCTGACAATGCATCCCTATCAAACTTTACTCGATTTATTTCGCATTTCCCAACATTCATGTCTTCTAGTTAATATTTCCTTTTGGCTTGAATTTCAAGAACCTAGATTGAAAAAATATCTAAACAAATTTGTACAGTACTAACTTTACTATTATGATAACGTTTTTTATCTACGATATAAATTTTAATGCAAGTTATGTGTCTAGCACATCTGTGTATTGATAATAGGATAGTTATTTTTAATGCTTACTTACTAGATTGGCTGAAAAAGATGTTAGATTTTCTTCTAATTAATTTTGCTCAAATATTGTGAGAAATAAACTGCTTTTAGCTTATTTTCAACTACCAATATTGATATATTCTGAAATATTGAATCAAAACAATTCTGTTTAGGCAGATTTATTTGCTAATATGTGCCAATGTGTCTGTACATCCATGTCCCAATTAGAACTGATATTGTAAAATGTTGAAGAACTCTGTGAACATATTTTCACAATAATTGCTTAAAACTATCAAAATCACAAAAGTATGGGAACGTACGACAGTTTATTTCAAATGAGACCAACATTAAACCAGACTCAAGCAACGAGCATTATGTTCAATTTCCTGACCAACTAAATAAATACCACACCGTTGACACTTTGGGTAATTTTTTTTTTTTTTTTTTGGTCAGAAAACAGCATGCTCCACCCGAAGGCACCACACGCATCAAAATCTTCAATGCTACACAACACCTCCATCATGCTATGCAAATACAGCTTAAACAACAACAAAATAACCACAATGACAACAGAGCACACAGATAATACAGGCTATCATAATCAACCCAGTAAATTAAAATATTTGTTAACCACTTCCCCGAAGGCACCGACTAGGCCCTCCTCCAACAAAGCTGCAAGCTGCGGGGGACACGCACCTCCCGCAGTCACCACTTTTCTCTCCATCCTACTCCTCTCTGAGTTTAACTCAACGCAGTCGAACAGGAGGTGTTGAACTGTTTGAGGTGACCTACCGTCACAGCTACACCCTGGAGAGTTGACAAGTTTCAGGCGGTGGAGATACTTTGGGTAATATAAGCTAGCTTGCCTACTAGCTCGTGTAGTGTTCTGAACAGTCTTGAGCCATCACTTGCACCTAGTTTTAAACGTCATGGAACGGTTGAAACTCTTCTCATTTTCCTCAGAAATTATATTCGTATCTAATTGTTCTATATTCACACAACTAATTCCAAATTTTCGGGACTCCTTTAATCCTCACAATCTTCAATCAATAAAAGAAATATGCAGTTATACAACGTAATCTAACAACTTCCATGGACATGCTGTTGACATGCACTGAAGGACGGAATAGCCCCCCTCCCTCCCCAGTACGTACTATGGGAGGGGGGGAGGGTATTCCATCCGTGTTATTATTTATTATTTAGTATTTTAAATAATAAAACTTACTGTTTGATTATTTATATTGGACCTCATTTCCAATACGAACTTCGTCGAATACATTATACAAAATGACGAAGTGTAATGTAGTACACTATGTCATCTTGATTACATTAATAGTACTACATTAATGTACTACTTTATTGGTACATTAAGTATTTTAATTAATAAAATATAGAATCAATGTTAAGGAGTTCACAGGCGAAAACTTTTAATACTCCCAAACATATGTCTAACATTTTTAATCATAAACAACATCAATAATTGACAAAGAAAATAAATAAGTGTAGAGTATGTGTTGAATTTTAAGAACTTTAATTTTTACATGCGCAGCTATACTTGATAAATTTGAAAGTAAAACACAAAAACATCATATATTTATTGAATGAAGGACGAGTCTTCATCAGAGTGAAACTCATGATGAAACAGTGAAATAGGATATCTCATTTGGAATTAAGAATGGAAGGAGAAAAAAGTATTTTAATAAGTGTGAAATCAAGGTAAAGGAACAAAAATCTAGACAAGGCAAGTAAGGGTAAACAGAATAGTTCAGGAAAAAATAAGTAAAAATTATTTGCCAGCCCATTAGGACAAGCTATTCCATTTTGTAAACACTGAGTCTAGCTTGAATAAATCATTATAAATATTTAAGTATTGGAGTAATTAAATTGAATTTACAAGGCTTGATTATATTCCATGATATGAAAATCTTTCATATATAACCATTTATTTTCTGGGTAATTTAAATCAATATTTTTATTTTATAAATGAAAGTATGGAATTACTTTATTTGCATCTAATTATGTTATATTGGTGTTGTTTTAAACGTATTTATATTGATATACCAGTATGATTTATATATATTTTATGACAATGTTTAAAGAGAATTTTATAAATACTACTATACTCCAAGTTGATAGGTAAGTTTTAGTTCAAAAAATACCCTATGATATTATTATTAGAGAAAACTATACTTAAGTCAAGACTGAGTTAGTCTATAAAGAGAATTTTAGTCTATATAGTTTTAGTGAATATTAGTCTATAATGACTCTTGAAGTAGTATATAATATTATTCATGACTAGTTTCTGTTACAGCATCCAAAAATATTTTAAGCACTTTTCTATTATTTTTATTACAAGAGACAGGTATTTTAATTAATGAAAAACAGAATCAATGTTAAGGAATTCACAGGCGGAAACTTTTAACTTTAACATATGTCTAAAATCAGGCATCTTAAAATTTCAAATTAAAAT